>JZKD02S1078111.1:99078-110271 GCA_000966675.3 Picea glauca
AAAACTCAAATCCAAACGTCAACTAGCTCTGATACCACTTGATCCGTCAGGATTTTTCGAATGACTATGGTTGAGTTTTATTCGCATGCATTAATTGACCATTGGGAAACTTAACAAAAGAGAGAGAAAAGAAAATGAATTATACAACCATTAACATATTTTCAGATCTGAAAAACAATGAAAAGCAGCAAACCATAATGCACAAGTTTGATAACGGAGTTCAGCAACTTTGCCTACGTCTTCGGGCCTTTTCTCTGTGAGGGAGGCTTCGTGATTTCTTTTCAAAAGCTTATTAGTACATATTTACAATGCCTATTGGCTTCTAGACTGATCTGGTCATGTTCGCCATGATCTCTAGAATCTTGCACAACTTACGGCACCTGAAACGGATGTCCCGAGCTCTCATAAATCGTCCGACAACATCTCCTCCTCAACAGCTCCTCTGCCTCAAACTCGCTTTGGCCTGGCTTTTCCTTAGCATCATTATGCTCTGAATGCCCCAAAAGATGTCTCCATGGCCTCAAAATGGCCTTGGTTAAATAGTGGGGGAGTTAGTTGTCCATCTCCAACTTCCTCCACGAATTTAGGCTTTAAAAATGCCCAATAACTCCCAAAAATGAGTTAATTACATTAAAAATGAATTAAACATTAATTAAACCCAAAAGTGGTTGGAAAAACCCACTTTATAACCATAAATTGGTTAAATTCGGGCTTAGCCCCTTGGTCTTGGGCGCGCGCTCCTTTAGCTAGTCATATGCAGCTCCATAAGACCGCGGGCTTAACATAACCCTGCCCCAATCAATACGAAAAATGAGCTCTTATATATTCTTTTACATACATTTTCTAAGAAATAATGTTTGGCATAATGGTTGGCGGACTTTATAAAGACGTAGTCGGTTGGGGAGGTCCGGGCTTCGAATCCCCCGGACTCCAAAAATTTTGACATAGCCCTCATTGGCTAAACTCGGGGTGCCACGTGGCAGCCCGTGATTGGGCCACGTGGCACCCAATCACTTGCCAACAAACTGCCACGTGTCGACATTCGAATGGTCCATGTGCCTGAACCGTACTGCCACATCACCTTTTCCATATGCCACGTCATCTACCACGTAATCCTGCCACGTCAGCTGCTGACGTCACCCTGCCACGTGTCACCCTTTCAGTGGTGACACGTGTCACCTCGAGATGGGTCCAACTACGCGCCAAAAATGCCAAATCAGCCTGACACGTGTCACACTCTGGAGCCGCCATGTGTCACCTGTACAGACGTGCCACGTGTCACACGTACGAACGTGCCACGTGTCCTGTACGGACCTGCCACGTGTCACTATACGGACTGCCCAGTCAGCATCTTTTTTTCCCTGTTTGACTTTTCGGTCAGAACGCGATATCTTCTCCATACGGACTCCGTTTGACAAAAAAATTATACCACCGGAATCAGGAAGACGAGACGGACGCAATGGTGTTGGTTTCGTCGGATTCCGAGCACTTTCATTTTTGAGCATTTTTCATGCCCTGACAGGCTTCTGAATCCGATTTCGGATCAGTTATACACAAAATGGGGATAAGATCTGGCTCCTACTTGGGGACATGTGCTCATCGTGGAGTGCATGAGAACCGCATCATCTCCTGGTAGACCTGTGCTTACAAGAAAACATCAAATTGTCAAGTGCAGGATGGCCTACTCAACCTTGTTATCATATGATCATAATCAAAACCAACTAAGTTAGAAAAATAAAATTTTGACATTAAAATTATAAGCTAAGCATGAAATCAATATCCAAGTAGAGAAAAATGAAAATGAAATGCATCTAAACTAATATGAGCAATCAAGAGGCAAATGCACAGAATCAAAATGACTTAGCTACTTACCTGGGGGCATGGGCCCTGAAGAAGTCATGTGACCTAGATGTGAGGTTGGAGAAGAGATCCATCTATCGGTAGTGGCATCTTCCTCCCATCTAATGTTGTCAAATAGTACCTTTCTTTGTCAGACTTCTTCCCAATGACATAAGGGCCAAGCCATGAATTGTTGTCTTTTTGGTCATATATGGGCTTTCCCTTTCTTTTGTCCCACATGAGCACAAGTCTTCCTTAATTGAAATCGATGCAAGGTGTATTCTCATCGTATAGAGGCTTTGTGTGGATTGTCTCTTTGATGATTTCATCGTGTTTCTCATCTTCTTCTTGCATAATATGAATAGAACCTAGCTCCTTCCCATGGTATTTTGCAGTCTTCTTCTTATCTGTCCATGGGAGAAACATCTCTATGGAATCTTCCCGCGTGAAGGGTAACTCGGATGGATCATAATCAATAACTTGTGGAGGAATATCATAGTAGTGTTCACTGACATAATTAGGGCCCACCACATCCATCACATGTGTATCTTTCTTTTCCCTGTTATGTAATATCTCATACGTGCCATCTCCCATCGGAATATATGTATGTGTAAGTTTCATGCTAAGGAAACCTCCAAGGGATAAGGACCAGGTCCTTGACAAGAACATTCTCGGGCATTCAGAACATCAATCACCAATATGTCCATGAGGGCGTTGATATGTGGAAAATCTATCAAAAATACCTCAACATCTTCACACACCCACAAGACCTCGACTCTTATTGAATCAATACCACAAACATTACCATAAGGTCGCATTGTCTTCAAACCAAGTTGGTTCATCACCTTCAATGACATGACATTTGTTGAGGCCCCTGAATCAAGCATGCAGTTTTTCAACCAAAGGCCATTCATGCCTAATGAAAGATAGAAAGGAGGGTTCTTGTCCTTTGGTCGCTCGAGATACATAGTGTTCGAAATGATGGGAGGATCCTCCTTCTCGATTGGCACCTGTAATACTTTCAAAACTTCCCTTTTCACAGAAGGGATCTTACACATCTTTGTCACTGGGACCGTCATATTCAGTTTTTCAAACATGCTTACAACATCTATATTTAACTGAATATCATCTGTAGGAGTTCGTTTAGGAAGAAACTCACATACAGACGATGGAGGTGGTGGAGCCACCTTTTCCGCTAATGGAAGAGGAGTATCAGGTTGTGATGGAGGGGCTGAAGCATTTTTTCTTTTGGTGTAGGTTAGAATTTCTTTCCTACTTAATTCTTTCTTCTAATCATCTGTCAATTTATTTAAGGCATGTATTCTCCCCTCTTTCTCCTATTCTTCTAGCTTCATTGATTTGTTCTTAGGTAACTTGTTCATCGTCAAAATTGCAATTCATGAAGTTTATATTGTCGGGATAATATTCATCTCATCGAGGGCACTCGTCTTCTGTAAGGGGTTCTTGGCATGGGAGACACCAAGCTTCTATATTAACTGTCCCAAAAGGTTTCAAAGTATTTGGAGCCTTTGCCTCTTGTTGAGGTCTTGGTTTCCAACCGGTGGCATCTCTTTGTTGTCTGGAAAACTGAGGTCTGGGAGCATATTGATTTATTTCCACTGTATTCATACGCTTCATAAGCTGATTCTACACATGGACAAAATGAGTATTCATTTGGTCTATCTTCTTAGTTAGGAAAGCAATCGGATCAGGAACACTATTGTTGGAAACCTTCGTTGTTGCTTCTTTCTTGGTACGAGGGTACTAAAAAGGTTCTATTTTTGAATCAAGGAGATTCTCTTCAATGTCGATACTAAACTCTTTATCCTCTACCAATGATGTGGGATTTTTATCTTTGAGAATGTATCAGAACTGCCCTTCAAAAGCATTCATGTAAAGGAGATGAACTGATGATGTTGTAGGACTGTAACCTGCTGGAATTTGATTGTAGAAACTGTCAAATCTGGAAATTAATTCATTTATTGTTTCATTCTCTTTTTTCTTTATTTGATTGAACTTATTCCCAAGTGTCCCACCATCTGCCTTTTTCAACCATTTGTTCTTGAATAAGTTGGAAAAAGCACCATAGGACGTGATATGATTATCAGGGAGTCTTATGAACCAATCAAGGGCTTCTTCAGGCAATGATGAAGCAAATAACCTCATGGCCACCTTCATGATCAATACCTGCATTGTCCATGTCCCGATCCATGACATAAATGTGGTCTTCAACAATTATCACATTGTTTCCTGGGAACTTTGGCAACCACTTGTTAACTTTTGTTGGAATTTTGTTAGGGTAACCTTGGATATTGGCTATGTCAAGGGGTTTCTAGAGGTCCCTTTCCCAGGGGAAATCCATTGGAACAAGAGGAAGGGTATTATGGAAAAAGGTTTTAGCAACGAGAGACTTGAGAGGAGGCCTTCTTTGGTAAACCTTAGAAGGCTTGAACCTCCCAGGGGGAAAAGGTTTGGGGAAAGAAGGATTCTAGGAAGGTGGAGTCACCAGATGAGCCCATCAAGGAAAAGGGGAAGGGAATGTTCCTTAGGTGGAGTCACCACGAAAGATAAGGAAAAGGCTTTGGGATATCTTACCAAAGTTTCATTACGATACGAAGAAGATTCAAAATCTTCCTTAGCAACGGTGCCAAAATGTTATAGCACAAGTTGTAGGTTGGGAAAATCCCGACCCAACCACAAAAGCAAGTGCTACAACTTGGGAATCCTACACCCAATGTCACCTCGATGTAGGTCCCGCACTTCAAGGGTGACTAGGTCACTCTAGCGAAGTGATCCTAGTGACCCTAGGGGGAATGAGATGGGGGTGGATATAGATGGAAGTGGAACCCCTAGAGGTCAAATCTAAGTTGAGTGAGATGTGGAAAGAGATGCCTTGTAATCAAAGTGATTGTTTTCCCAACGGTGTAGTACTTCTTCGGATGATTGTACCTACCCGAGACATAAGAAAATCCAACTTGCAATGATATATGTTAGTATGGATCAACAAGTTAAGCTTGTTGTCCCTAATTTGCAGCAACAGATAATAGTTTATATCAGAAAATAAAGCATTCTAAATCAACATGTAAAGCATAATATCATTAATCAATATTATCAATGAGTTAGGAAATCAATTGTAAATGAAATATGGCACTTTGAGGCTGAATAAAGCGAGTTGTTATAACATGTATATTTCTGCAGAAAATTGCAGCCTTATGGCTGTAGATTTTAATCACTTATATCAGCAAATTACACCATCAAAATATGCCAACAATCATCCTAAAAGATATGCCTTGGTTAGTAGAGTAAATGAGTAAAATCTAAGAGTTAGTCTAGGGTTAGTTTAGGAGTTAGGATTAGTTATCTATCTAGGTCAGATCAACCGTAATGGCTGTAGGTTATGGTTTTGTAACAACAAATAAAGTAGTGGGAGAGAGAGATTCCTCTCAAAGTGGAAAACCAGCTCCAAGCAAGAGATCTTTCAAAAGATGAAAACTCATTTTTCCCAAGGCAATGATTTTATATCTCCAATGCAAAAAATAGATGACTAGTGCCTTTACTATTGCATTAATGGAGTCAAATAAATGAACTAGAGATGCTACTTCCCTAGGGGTGTAAATCCTCTTACTTCTCGAGGCAAGTATCTCTAGTTAGGGTTTGAGAATGAGGGGTGTAAATCCTCTTACTTCTCGAGGCAAGTATCTCTAGTTAGGGTTTGAGAATGAGGGGTGTAAATCCTCTTACTTCCTCAAATAAACCCTTGCAACATTAATGAACTTTAAGCAATAAATGATGGAGACTACAGTAAATCCTCTTACTTCCCACTTAGCTCCTAGCATAACAATCCTTGACTTGAAAAAATGATAGCATAAGAGTAAAATACCATACCAAAATCAAGAAAGATGCTAAGATAATCCACCATAAAATCTAGAAAGAATTCCTTCAAGGCTAGCGCCTCACTCCTCCATCAGCCATTCACAAAGTGTAACGAAAATTTCAGATCCAAGTCCTCTCACAAGCGGGAGAGTTATTGTGAAAATGAGATCTTGTGATCTCTTATTTATACAAAATGTCACCAACGTGACTTGTCCACATATTGAGGGGTAAACCACAAGACTAAAGGTCAACAACCCTAATCTTTCCTCATTTAACAAAGTAACATTAAACAATTCATTTAAAATTTCACTTTTGCACAAGTAAAACCCTAATTTACATGGACATCTCCCCTTTAGGGGACGTTTTGCCACTTAGAAGAAGTTGTTGGTGTTGGAGAAGCATGGGTAGGCCTCCAAAGGACACATGTCAAGCATATAGACAATCTCATCATGGTGAAGACCTCCTCCTCAAAATGTCCATGTGTCAATGAGTAGTTACATCACCACCAAAACCTATCCCCCAAAAGTGACGTCATGCCCTGGGAGGTGACATTTTGCCTCTCCTAGGCAAGTCGTTTGGCAAGTGAAGCATGGGCTAGGTCCATCCAGCTGTCCTCTAAGCCTTCAATATTTCATCTTTGTGATCCGACATCCAACCTGTGGGCTTATAGCCCCATGGAATCCCAAGCTAGGCTTGTTCTCCCAAAACTGTCCACCAACTAGGTCCTACAAAGACAAATGAGCATGCCCTCCAAGGATCTCAAGTCATAACATCATGATAAGTGAATCCAATCAATNGTATAGAGGCTTTGTGTGGATTGTCTCTTTGATGATTTCATCGTGTTTCTCATCTTCTTCTTGCATAATATGAATAGAACCTAGCTCCTTCCCATGGTATTTTGCAGTCTTCTTCTTATCTGTCCATGGGAGAAACATCTCTATGGAATCTTCCCGCGTGAAGGGTAACTCGGATGGATCATAATCAATAACTTGTGGAGGAATATCATAGTAGTGTTCACTGACATAATTAGGGCCCACCACATCCATCACATGTGTATCTTTCTTTTCCCTGTTATGTAATATCTCATACGTGCCATCTCCCATCGGAATATATGTATGTGTAAGTTTCATGCTAAGGAAACCTCCAAGGGATAAGGACCAGGTCCTTGACAAGAACATTCTCGGGCATTCAGAACATCAATCACCAATATGTCCATGAGGGCGTTGATATGTGGAAAATCTATCAAAAATACCTCAACATCTTCACACACCCACAAGACCTCGACTCTTATTGAATCAATACCACAAACATTACCATAAGGTCGCATTGTCTTCAAACCAAGTTGGTTCATCACCTTCAATGACATGACATTTGTTGAGGCCCCTGAATCAAGCATGCAGTTTTTCAACCAAAGGCCATTCATGCCTAATGAAAGATAGAAAGGAGGGTTCTTGTCCTTTGGTCGCTCGAGATACATAGTGTTCGAAATGATGGGAGGATCCTCCTTCTCGATTGGCACCTGTAATACTTTCAAAACTTCCCTTTTCACAGAAGGGATCTTACACATCTTTGTCACTGGGACCGTCATATTCAGTTTTTCAAACATGCTTACAACATCTATATTTAACTGAATATCATCTGTAGGAGTTCGTTTAGGAAGAAACTCACATACAGACGATGGAGGTGGTGGAGCCACCTTTTCCGCTAATGGAAGAGGAGTATCAGGTTGTGATGGAGGGGCTGAAGCATTTTTTCTTTTGGTGTAGGTTAGAATTTCTTTCCTACTTAATTCTTTCTTCTAATCATCTGTCAATTTATTTAAGGCATGTATTCTCCCCTCTTTCTCCTATTCTTCTAGCTTCATTGATTTGTTCTTAGGTAACTTGTTCATCGTCAAAATTGCAATTCATGAAGTTTATATTGTCGGGATAATATTCATCTCATCGAGGGCACTCGTCTTCTGTAAGGGGTTCTTGGCATGGGAGACACCAAGCTTCTATATTAACTGTCCCAAAAGGTTTCAAAGTATTTGGAGCCTTTGCCTCTTGTTGAGGTCTTGGTTTCCAACCGGTGGCATCTCTTTGTTGTCTGGAAAACTGAGGTCTGGGAGCATATTGATTTATTTCCACTGTATTCATACGCTTCATAAGCTGATTCTACACATGGACAAAATGAGTATTCATTTGGTCTATCTTCTTAGTTAGGAAAGCAATCGGATCAGGAACACTATTGTTGGAAACCTTCGTTGTTGCTTCTTTCTTGGTACGAGGGTACTAAAAAGGTTCTATTTTTGAATCAAGGAGATTCTCTTCAATGTCGATACTAAACTCTTTATCCTCTACCAATGATGTGGGATTTTTATCTTTGAGAATGTATCAGAACTGCCCTTCAAAAGCATTCATGTAAAGGAGATGAACTGATGATGTTGTAGGACTGTAACCTGCTGGAATTTGATTGTAGAAACTGTCAAATCTGGAAATTAATTCATTTATTGTTTCATTCTCTTTTTTCTTTATTTGATTGAACTTATTCCCAAGTGTCCCACCATCTGCCTTTTTCAACCATTTGTTCTTGAATAAGTTGGAAAAAGCACCATAGGACGTGATATGATTATCAGGGAGTCTTATGAACCAATCAAGGGCTTCTTCAGGCAATGATGAAGCAAATAACCTCATGGCCACCTTCATGATCAATACCTGCATTGTCCATGTCCCGATCCATGACATAAATGTGGTCTTCAACAATTATCACATTGTTTCCTGGGAACTTTGGCAACCACTTGTTAACTTTTGTTGGAATTTTGTTAGGGTAACCTTGGATATTGGCTATGTCAAGGGGTTTCTAGAGGTCCCTTTCCCAGGGGAAATCCATTGGAACAAGAGGAAGGGTATTATGGAAAAAGGTTTTAGCAACGAGAGACTTGAGAGGAGGCCTTCTTTGGTAAACCTTAGAAGGCTTGAACCTCCCAGGGGGAAAAGGTTTGGGGAAAGAAGGATTCTAGGAAGGTGGAGTCACCAGATGAGCCCATCAAGGAAAAGGGGAAGGGAATGTTCCTTAGGTGGAGTCACCACGAAAGATAAGGAAAAGGCTTTGGGATATCTTACCAAAGTTTCATTACGATACGAAGAAGATTCAAAATCTTCCTTAGCAACGGTGCCAAAATGTTATAGCACAAGTTGTAGGTTGGGAAAATCCCGACCCAACCACAAAAGCAAGTGCTACAACTTGGGAATCCTACACCCAATGTCACCTCGATGTAGGTCCCGCACTTCAAGGGTGACTAGGTCACTCTAGCGAAGTGATCCTAGTGACCCTAGGGGGAATGAGATGGGGGTGGATATAGATGGAAGTGGAACCCCTAGAGGTCAAATCTAAGTTGAGTGAGATGTGGAAAGAGATGCCTTGTAATCAAAGTGATTGTTTTCCCAACGGTGTAGTACTTCTTCGGATGATTGTACCTACCCGAGACATAAGAAAATCCAACTTGCAATGATATATGTTAGTATGGATCAACAAGTTAAGCTTGTTGTCCCTAATTTGCAGCAACAGATAATAGTTTATATCAGAAAATAAAGCATTCTAAATCAACATGTAAAGCATAATATCATTAATCAATATTATCAATGAGTTAGGAAATCAATTGTAAATGAAATATGGCACTTTGAGGCTGAATAAAGCGAGTTGTTATAACATGTATATTTCTGCAGAAAATTGCAGCCTTATGGCTGTAGATTTTAATCACTTATATCAGCAAATTACACCATCAAAATATGCCAACAATCATCCTAAAAGATATGCCTTGGTTAGTAGAGTAAATGAGTAAAATCTAAGAGTTAGTCTAGGGTTAGTTTAGGAGTTAGGATTAGTTATCTATCTAGGTCAGATCAACCGTAATGGCTGTAGGTTATGGTTTTGTAACAACAAATAAAGTAGTGGGAGAGAGAGATTCCTCTCAAAGTGGAAAACCAGCTCCAAGCAAGAGATCTTTCAAAAGATGAAAACTCATTTTTCCCAAGGCAATGATTTTATATCTCCAATGCAAAAAATAGATGACTAGTGCCTTTACTATTGCATTAATGGAGTCAAATAAATGAACTAGAGATGCTACTTCCCTAGGGGTGTAAATCCTCTTACTTCCCGAGGCAAGTATCTCTAGTTAGGGTTTGAGAATGAGGGGTGTAAATCCTCTTACTTCCTCAAACAAACCCTTGCAACATTAATGAACTTTAAGCAATAAATGATGGAGACTAGAGTAAATCCTCTTACTTCCCACTTAGCTCCTAGCATAACAATCCTTGACTTGAAAAAATGATAGCATAAGAGTAAAATACCATACCAAAATCAAGAAATATTCTAAGATAATCCACCATAAAATCTAGAAAGCATTCCTTCAAGGCTAGCGCCTCACTCCTCCATCAACCATTCACAAAGTGTAACGAAAATTTCAGATCCAAGTCCTCTCACAAGCGGGAGAGTTATTGTGAAAATGAGATCTTGTGATCTCTTATTTATACAAAATGTCACCAACGTGACTTGTCCACATATTGAGGGGTAAACCACAAGACTAGGGGTCAACAACCCTAATCTTTCCCCATTTAACAAAGTAACATTAAACAATTCATTTAAAATTTCACTTTTGCACAAGTAAAACCCTAATTTACATGGACATCTCCCCTTTAGGGGACGTTCTTCCACTTAGAAGAAGTTGTTGGTGTTGGAGAAGCATGGGTAGGCCTCCAAAGGACACATGTCAAGCATACAGACAATCTCATCATGGTGAAGACCTCCTCCTCAAAATGTCCATGTGTCAATGAGTAGTTACATCACCACCAAAACCTATCCCCCAAAAGTGACGTCATGCCCTAGGAGGTGACATTTTGCCTCTCCTAGGCAAGTCGTTTGGAAAGTGAAGCATGGGCTAGGTCCATCCAGCTATCCTCTAAGCCTTCAATATTTCATCTTTGTGATCCGACATCCAACCTGTGGGTTTATAGCCCCATGGAATCCCAAGCTAGGCTTGTTCTCCCAAAACTGTCCACCAACTAGGTCCTGCAAAGACAAATGAGCATGCCCTCCAAGGATCTCAAGTCATAACATCATGATAAGTGAATCCAATCAATAAATGAGCCACCTAAGCATGTGCATCAAAGATCACTATATCAAACAATTAATTGCTCAAAGACACTATTCGACTTGTCAAGCTTGAGTATGGGAGGGTTGACGAGGTGTCCTATTGGGTAGATCTTGCCCTAGGTCAAGGAGAGTTTCCAAGAGATCGCTCTCTAAGCCATGTAAAGTGGATGAAGTGGTTGGGGTCAAGACTTAATGGGAATAGGGCTCATGACATATAAGGGGTCGTAGTGTCACATTCATGGGTGCCTTTGTAGAGGGTTGTGTGGTACCTTCATCCACAATGCACTTTTTCCAAGCCCATTAATTGCCATTATTGTATTATTTCATAATTTTAAGGAGAGGTTGAAG
>JZKD02S1078111.1:119367-133260 GCA_000966675.3 Picea glauca
GTGCAAGCCACTCACCTTGAGAACAGGGGGAAACATGTTCAAGAAGATCCCACAAAGAAACCTTCCAATTTCCCACATAAGACTTTTAAGAAGTTTAAAAGGAAGGACAAGAAGACCGTTATAGTGACGAGAGAAGGAGGAAAACCATCTTGCACTCATTGCAAGAAGAGCAGTCAAGATGAAGAACACTATTGGAAACTGCATCCAGAAAATTAACCGAAACAATTCAGTGGAAAGGGGAAGACAAAGACCGTTGCTATGGTACAACAAGATCTTGGTTCTGATTCAGGAGATGAAGGAAAGATTACAATGGTTGGAGTACAAGGTAAAGATTCTCTTCATGCCAGTTCTAGTTCCAATGATGAATCTTATGTTGATGAATGAAAGAGGAATGAGTTATTTCACATAAGAGTTGTATCTAAACATACTAAGATAGATACATTATTTGATCTGGGTTCCCAAGTAAACTTAATATCTAAAGCACTTGTAAAGAAAATGGCTCTTGAAACGAAACCACATCTGAAACCTTATCCTCTTGGTTGGGTATGTGACAAAGCAAAACTTAATGTCACCAAACAATGTAGAATTAGATTTGTTATTGCTTCAAAATTGATTGATGAAGTGGATTTGGATGTTGTACCACCTGATATATGTGGCATAGTGTTGGGAAGTATTTATCTTTATGATAGAAAAGAAGTCTTCTTTCATCATGAGAACAAATACCACCTTACTAAAGGGGGAGTGGAATATATTGTTAGAGCTCACAGCATGAGGGTAAATACAACACTTGTTAGTGCATGGCAAATGAAAAGACTCATAAACACTAATAAGAGATATGTACTCATGGTTGTCAGAGAAAAAGATGTCGGGACATCCGACGCTTTCCAAGGGTGTGATCCATCTCATAAAAAGGAATTAATTGATATTGTTTCTAAGTATGATGATATTTTTCAGGAACCAGATGGATTACCTCCCAAGAGGGAAATCCAACATGAGATACATCTTCAACAAGATTCTCCTCTTCCTAATGTGGGCATGTAGAGGATGTCAATTGTGGAGATGACAGAGATCAAGAAGCAAGTACATGGCTTATTGGATCAAGGGGTCATTAGGCCTAGTTCACCTCCTTGTGGTTCTTCGATCGTGATGGTGCCAAAGAAAGATGGCACATGGTGAATGTGTGTCGATTATCGGACCTTAAATAAAATCACGGTGAAAAATCGATACCCTCTTCCTTGCATAGATGATTTACTTGATCAATTGAAGAATGTTGTCTATTTCACTAAGTTGGATTGTGCAGTGGATATCATCAAATCAGAGTCGTAGAACATGATGCATGGAAAACTACCTTTAAAACCAAACATGGATTGTTTGAGTGGTTAGTTATGTCATTTGGGCTTTGTAATACTCCGACAACTTTCATGCGTGTGATGAATGATGTATTTAGGACTTTCATAGATGACTTTGCGATTGTATATTTAGACAAAAATCTTGTTTTTTGCGGGACTTGGGATGAGCATGTGAGGCATGTAAAGCAAGTATTGGATAATTTGCAAAGGGAAAATTTGTATGTAAAATTGTCTAAATGTGAATTTGGTAAGACTGCACTTGTGTACTTAGGTCATATTGTAGGAGGAGGACAATTGAAAATTGACCCTTCCAAAATTGATGTAATTGTAAATTGGCCTGAGCCAAAAAGTGTAACCAAAGTTCGAAGCTTCTTAGGTGCAGTCCAGTATTAGAGGAGATTCATTCCCAACTTCTCCTTTGTAGCAGTTCCTCTGCATGCCTTAACCAGCGTGAAGAACACTTTTCAGTGGGAAGGAAAGAAACAAAAATATTTCGACTCTTTGAAGGGGAAGATCAGTACCGCACTAGTATTAGCACTATCGAATCTTCAACAACCTTTTGAGATCGAGACAGATGCCAACGGATACGCCATGGGTGCATTATTGATGCAATATCGTAAGCCTATGTGTTACCACTCTGAAACTTTTAACCAAGCTATTGTTAACTATCCTACATATGATAAAGAGTTGTATGCATTATTCCAGAGTGTAAAGAAATGGAAGCACTACTTGTTAGGGAAGGAAACAATCATACATACAAATCACCAACCCTTACAGTATCTTCAAGCGCAGACCAAATTGCAACAATCTCGACACTACAGGTGGATGGGTTTCCTACGACAATTTCACTTGGTAAACAAGTACAAAAAGGGTACAAGTAACAAGGTAGTTGATATGCTTTCTAGACCTCCTATTGTTGCTTCTATTATTTTGAAGAATGTTTTTTTATCTCATGATAGGTACATAGAACAATATGCCATCGATGCAGATTTTAAGAAGTATATACAAAGCTAACCCTTGGTGCACAGGTAGAGAACTATTGTCTTTAGGGAAAGTTACTCTAAAGAGTCCATGTATTACGAGAAGCTCATGTACTCGAAAACTATGTATTCCTACAAGTGAACGAGTCCATGTAATACGAGAAGCTCATACTTCTCTTATGTCTAGGCATTTTGGGGTAGGAAAAACTATGGCTCATTTGCAGAGGTTTTGTTACTGGCCTCAAATAAAAGCAATTGTAACTAAATATGTAAAGGGGTGTGTGATGTGTTCTACTTGTAAGCCCACTAGTAGAAAACTAGGGCTATAATCATCACTTCATGTTCCATCCCATCCATGGGAAAGTGTCTCTATGGATTTTGTAGGGGGTTTACCAATGACCAGAGGGGGTCATGATTATTTGTATGTTGTAGTGGATAGGTTAAGCAAGATGTGTATCTTGATGCCTTGTAAAAAGCATATCACTGCTGAGCAGACTTCTAATATCTTCTTTTAGCATGTTTGGGTTCACTTGGATTACCCACATCTATCATCTCGGATCAAGATACTCGATTCCTTGGGGACTTTTGGACTAGCTTGTGGAGAATGATGGGCACCAAATTGAAGAGGAGCATTGTTTTCCATCCACAGACTAACGGACAGACATAGGTGGTAAATCGAACAATGGTAATTTTGCTTCGAGGCTACTGCAACAAGCGTCCCAAGGTATGGGATGAACATATACCCTATGTACAACATGCGTACAACTGAGATTTACATTCATCCACTTAGAGTTCACCTTTTGAGACATGTTTTGGGTACCTACCAAAGGTTCCTTTGGACTTGATGTACGGGAGAGATGCCGATGTAAATGAAGAACGAACAGAGGACATAGCCCACAAGTTCATCCAGAGGATTCAACAGATATAGCAGGCAGTCAGGGAACAGTTGGAGAAAATTCAAGCATAGTATAAAGCTCGGCATGACAAGCACATAGTTGATCATCAGTTCCAGGTTGGAGACCGGGTATGGCTTCACGTCAGCAAGGAGAGATTGAAGGGTGAAGGAAAGAAACTCAAGCCCATTCATTATGGACCCTTCACTATCTTGGAGAAAAGTTGTACCAATGCTTTTCGTGTAGATCTTCCACCTTATACACAGATTTACTCAGTTGTGAACGTTGAGAACTTGAAACTTTTTGAGCCTCCCATGATCATGGATCAAGATGAGGAAGTTTCAATATCGTCAATTGATGAGTTTGCACCTAAGTACTTGGATGAGCTATAAGAAGATATCATCCTGGACAAGAGGACGAGGACTTCACGCAAGGGTGATGTTGATTATCTTCGACTAGGCTTAAAAGGCACACATCCAAGCAAGGCAAAGTGGATCGAGAAGGACAAAGTGAGGCGACTTTTCCCTCACTTACCAATTGATCGATGAAATATTTTGGTGGTCCAGAAAGCTATCAGTGGGAAGGCATGATCCAAAAAGGATCTAGAGAAGGCTAAGAATAACTCAGAACTCACAAAGGCAACTCAAAATGCTCAGAATGGCTCCAACAAACAAAGAAAGGGAAAAAATTAAAAGTTCCCAAAACTCAATGAAAACAACATGATCATGAAGAGCGCGTTGCAAGCTTTCTAACGACGCAAACGACTCGACAAACGGAGTTACAGTTTGAAAGATATTTGCGGTCAAAGTTATAGTCAAACAGGACCACTAAGCAGGGGGCCACATCATCATCCGTATCACTGACGTCAACAATTGACATGGCAGGGCGACGTCATCATACAAGCTAATGATGTCATCATTCCATGTGGCAACATCAGAGGCTACCACATGTCACCCACTAATGGGGTTTTCGGGGGTCCATGTGGACCACTAGAAAAGTGTCATGTGGCACCCCCAAAATGATGCCATGTGGCACCACCCAGGAAGCGCCATGTGTCAATATGGAATGACAGGGAAACAACGTCAGCATATAGGTGGAATTATCAATGGGTGCCATGTGGCGTAATCATCGAGCGACACATGGCATCCCGAAAATGCCCAATATTAACCCGTGAACGAATTTCGTTTTAAAAATATGGTTGGTCCGCCAAATCTGGCGGACCACGCCAATGTTAGCAGTTGGTGGAAGTATCGCTAACAGGTATGCTAAACTTAGTAGGAGCGAATATATTGTAATATATACAAACCAATGTTTAAAAATGAAGTCCGATGGGATTCGACCCCAGAACCTTCGCAATGCCCAACGCCTTAACTACTCTACCCATAACCAATGCGCCACAAATACCACTTGGTATATCTGCCCACACCCATTACTTAAAAGGTACAATCCACCCAGATCCGGGAGGAGGTGCGGACCGTATGAACTTGCAGGCACGAATTTCGAGACATAACTATCATAATTGCAGGTTGTAGAGGGCATGAAAACTAAGACAAAATTCTTCTTGGGCCTGGGAGTGCCAGAGTCGGATCGGAGCATGGAGACAGACATTTTTGGGTAATTTGTCGCCATGAATCCTGTGGTAATGTTTGTTTTCTAATCTGAGCATTATTTCTGTAGCTTGATTTCAGAATGAGGTATGTTCATGTATTTGCCTAATTCTTTTGATGAGTTAATGAAGGAGCCTACCCATTTGAGAGCAAGACCCGGAGACGTAGTCCACCAGGGACGATCTCGGTTATCAAGTTTTTGTGTTTAGATATGATACTTATGTCTCTTCATTTTTAAGTTTTCCCTTCTTTAATGGTGCACTTTAATTTATGCTCATTAATGCAATTCTTTATAAGTCACAATGAAAAGATCCCGGATCGCTCTTGATGTACATTATATGACAATTACAATTATGAGGAATGCTTCAATCATATAGACCTAATTGCCTCCAGAGATGTGCATGGTATCTCACCTATAGTTTATTCCTTACTGGAAGGAATATTGAGAATAATTATGTAACATTGTGGGTTTCATGGATGAGCATAGATTGGTTCATCATTAGTGTTACAAAGTTGTAAAGCATTGTATAAACACATTCCAACAACATAAATTGTAGGACATCAAAAGTGTTGGTAATTGGCTTGGAACCAGAGTGGGTTGCTTCATTGTGGAGTACTGGCCTCGTCACAATAAGCCAATAACACATCAAGAAGCTAAAATTCAGAGACCAGACTGCGAGTACATTGCTAGTTGATTGTTTTGGGTAAGCTACATAGAGTGCATATGCCTAGTAGCCTTCAAAAGAGAGAGCTCTTTATATAAGCATGAGGATAGAGTACAAGAAGAGACTAGCTCTCAAATGCTATCTCACTTTCATCCACAAGGAGTTTCATCGGACAATCAACTCTAGAAACACATTGAACATAAAAAAAAACATTTTTCTACAAAGTCAAACATACTCATACAAAGTCAAATGAAGAATAAGTCTTTTACATTACATGACATTGTAATTAGGTACCAAACACCTTTTAGAATTGACTGGAAATATGATGGGGAACAATATATATTAAATATATATTTCTAAGGTCATGAAGGGCCAAGGGGAATTATAATGAAATTTAATGTTGTGAGGCCCATAGTTTAAAGTCAAGTTAAAACATATACCTTTGTTTTGGCCATTGCCCTAACACTCAGATAATTAGTTAGATATCCATTGTACTTTGAATGTTTTCCTTGCATAATAGAATGTGAAAAGTATCTTTTGAAATTCTCACTTTCTCCTCATGCATTATGCCATATCTCTCATTTTGTTATCTAATGATTGCACCCATATTAATGCTATTATGAATATCTACACCTATTATCCTTATTAATTGGCATAATAAGTTGGAAGTCACATTTATATTGATACACTGATCAGACAATAAAACAAGAGAAATCGTGGAATACATGGGGAGAGAATAAAGGAAATCAAGCAATATACTTTTCTCTCTAATTCATATCATGGAAGACAACATTTTATAGTACAATGGATAACGCAACTATCCAACTAATTCATATCATGCAAGACAACATTTTATAGTACAATGGATAACACAACTATCCAACTTTCAGTTGGGGAATGATCAATATAAATTTTAGCTTGCCTTTCCTTTTTGAATATTCTGCTTTTTCTTTGTTTTGTTTTCTTCTTCTCTAAAAAGGAGTTGTTCATCTTACTTAGACATGTATTTAAGGAAAATTTAGGTGGTAAATTCAAAGATATTTTGTCACTGCTCTAAAGTTGTTTAAAGTTTCTCAAGGGAAAGGAGTTGTTCACCTTACTTAGACATGTATTTAAGGAAAATTTAGATGGTAAATTCAAAGATATTTTGTCACTACTCTAAAGTTGTTTAAAGTTTCTCAAGGGAAAGGCTAAAAAATGTCAACCTCTTAGATCATTCAAAACCCGTTCTTTACATAAGGGCAAGAATGGCCCAATTTTTGAGTTGCATCAAGAATGCTTAGATTCTGAAGTCTTAAAGTTGAGATATTCAACATTAATGCCCAAGTTTAATGGGCTTTGGCCAAGTTATAATACCTCAAGTAGTAGGTGGAGAAAAATGGGAAGACTAAGGGTTCTATTTAGATATTGCTTCATGGTCATGGAAGACATGGTATTTAATCAATTTGATGTGTAGTTCTAACGTAAATGTTATGATTCATATAATCCCAATACGATTCAATCTTTTTTCCACAAAAAATCAACTAGATCAATCTAGGCAATTCAAAGAACTTATCTATAGGTACAAAATTGAATTACAAGCAACTTCAACTTTGCAAGAAAAGCTAAAGAAATTCTCATTTTAGACAAATTAAGCAATCTAAGTTATAGTCTAAAAGCTAAATAGCATGCAAATTTAACCAAATTTTGAGCATACTACAACCATAATGGAGACCTGGTTAATGGTTTAACCCTATGCTAATCTTACCAGTAAAAATGCTATTAACTATTGTTTATGGTGCCTGTGTCCTCCCATTATTATTTTTACTTTTCCCAATGATTAAGAGAGTATGCAATGTTGGTAGCTATGAGGAGTTAACATGTATTTGCGTGGCATTCCAGTAAGTGAAGAACATTTCTCTCAAGTTTTTGTTGTTCCATCTATATTTCCTAATTTGTTTTAATATGCCCTTGAATCAAAGCTTTTTTAATCTCAGTAGACCACTTTTATGACCTTTTAAGTTTAGCCTTCCATTTTGGTTTACCTATTACAAAGTTCATAACTTTTTATTTTTATTTTGAATACACGATCTTATAACAGTGTTTTTTGGGAGAATTAGATCACAAAGTGTTACTTTACAAGTCACATAATGCCAAGCCTACCAATGTAGAGATGTATTTTCACTTCTAAGATTCATGCACTAGTTAAAATGGAAACAAAGATAAACTCATAATATCATGAGAAAAGTGCAGGTTCTTTATCATTAATTTTTCCAATTGAAATAACTAAAAGTAACTTTTACACTTAAAACTACATAAGTTTGGAATTATACAAAGCCTTGTTCAACCTACCACCCATACAAGAGACCCCAATGATTACTGGGTGGGGCAAGTGTAGTAGAGTCATGGGTTCTTCTTTAGCAAAAACAACCATGCCATGAGAGATACTACAACAATCAAAACAAGAAAGCATTCACACATTGGGAATCTATATTGATGTCCATCAATGAATTTTGTTGGAATAGACATTGATACCAAGTCATCTTTGACACTCCCACCTAAAGTTGACACTTCTCCGTATACTAGATCACTTGACATCCTCTTAATCTCCTCATGGTAATTTATGGTAAAACATTGAAATTGAGTAGCAACAATTCTTGCTTCTCTATGAAGAGGTTTTAGATTGTCTTTTCGAACTTGATAAATGTCTTTCATTTGGTTACATATCGGTTCTAAGTTAGTGAAGATTGTAGTATCATAGGCACCATATTTTTTGGCTGCTTTTAGCCCTTCAACAAGGGCAATGTAATATGCTTCATTATTTGTAATCCTTTCATAAACAGCTCTCTTACTTTGGAGGACATGATTTAGTGCCTTGTTGTGAAGGACATATGTTATAATCACTTGACCTGGGTTCAAATAACAAGACACTTCAATGCATAATTTCCATTTTTGCAACATTCTATAATTCTTGACTATGTTTTATGTTTTTCTTTGTGCTTCCAGGGAGTTGAAGAAAAAATAAACGACAAATTTTGATTAGAAAATAGGCATTCAGAAATAAATTTTTAACATTGGATAAGCTTGATGAAGTAGAATTACAGGCTATAGAGGGATGGATCCTCCTCCCACACTTCTAATGAGTCGGGAAAAAGATTAATAAACTAAGTTTAACATGTAATATATTAGCATACATGGGAAATTTTGAGTCATTTAGACCTCCATATTTTCCTATCAAGTGTAGAGAAGAATAGAAAGAACATGTTGACAAACATTATGGAGATTTATCATAGTTTTCTGATAGCAATTGGGTGATTAATTATATAAATCTCAAGCATGGCTAATTAACAAGATAGATTATTAATTATCCTTAAAGCATTGTTTCTTTTCTACCACCAATAGGGATGTGTTTTATTTGAATATAGTGTTAGAGTATGTGTCAGAGTTTGCTTACATAGTTGAAAGGAATTATGGTAGAACTAATCACTAGATGCCTATTATTTATACAAATCTCTACACTTATCAGGTGAGTAAATGGTCCCCTGCTTTGGTACAATATTTAGTCCATTGTTAGTGGGATTCTTGTTTATGAAAAGCTTATTTTGTTTCAACTTTGCAAGGCATTAGCTTATATCCATGGTGGTTTTGGTATATGTCACAAAGACATCAAGCCACAAAATATTCTGGTATTTTTTCCCTATGAACTTTTCTAGGTCTTATTTGTGCTTTTAAATGTTTTGCCAATGGAAACTAATTGGTTTTGATGATGGTTGGATATAGTTCAAATTACTCATATAAAATAGGTTTGGATTGCATTAGTTAATGTACTTTCCAACAATGTTGGATACTCTTTGATTACCATAAAACCATCTAGTTTATGCTTTTAGAATCTCATTGATTAATTTGGTGACATGGACTTTTTCAACAGGTCAATCCTCACACCCACTGGCTTAAGATACGTGATTTCAGAAGTGCAAAATTTTTGGTGAGTAACCAAAGATATAATGGGTGCCCAAAACTGTTAAGTTGATGAACGTTTTAGGTTACTAGAACTCATATTTTAGTACCAGATTAAAGTAATGAAAGGGGCCATCTGTTCCATCATTCCTTAGCCCCTTGTAATTTTGTATCAGAGTGTGATAGGCTATGTTGATAAGTTGAGTGAGGGCCTACTTCGTTGGTTTCTCATAGGCTAGTTTACATTTTGATGTGAAGAATAGGTATCTAATCCTTGGCATGTTCCATCTTAATTGGCAAGTTGTTATTAGTTCATCATTGTTAGTGTCTTATTATTAGTCGTATCCTATTCTTATTGGTGTCCTTTAAATAACTTGATATAAGTTCATCATACACACTATTCCATCTATTGTTTCTCCTTTCTTACCCTTGGCTATATTCCATCATAAGGGTTGACTTTTAAAGACTTCATGTTGAATAATTGAGCAGGCTTCCAAGCCTTTCTAGTCCTTACTTGAACTTAAAACTAAAATTTTACTCAATTAGAGTTTATTGCGGGCTTTTTGTGTTCATGGGTATTAAAAAATTAAATAATAAATTTAGATCAGAGCATTGAATTTTAAATATCATTTATTAAGAATTCTCCACCGAATAATGCCTTTGTTGATATTCTCATACTATATTCACCATTCAAATGTGAAGTAAGTATTTATGAGTTATAAGTTTTTATTAGTAGTTATTTTGAGGAGACTTTATCATTTTAAAGTCGATGGCAGGGTTCAAACCTATGTGGGCCTAATAAAATCATTTTGAGGGTGAACCAAACATATCTTACATTTACTGAAGGTATTATCGAGCTCCTGAGCTCATATTTGGAGCCACAGAGTATACAATGGCAATTGATATGTGGTTCGTAGGTTGTGTCCTAGTTGAGCTTCTTTCGAGTCATATAAGAATGTTTTTCACACTGTATAAATGATTTGCATTTAAATTCATTTTAAATTCGATATTAGGGTTCAAACTTGCATTGGCCTTTGAAAATCAATTGCACTCTTGTTTTCACAAATAGGACCTAGTAAAATGTGACCACTCTTTTTTACCTTGCATGACCTACAAGTTCTCAAAATGACACTGTCCACAACCCTAATGTTGGTCCTTTGAGCTCATGGCCTTAAAAAATCACAGAACATGGGAGGGAGTCTGCTAAGGGATTTGAATAACGTAGAATAGGGGATGGAGGGTGAATAATTTGAATGAAGAGGAGTCTACCAATCCACCTGCATGCATTTAATACTACATTCAATGCTTAGGCTATTCCACCATGGACGTAGTTGGGTGACTAATGGAAAGGGGACCACAACAAATGTTCCTAAAAGGGAAGGTGGATAGAGGGAAAATGGGAGGCCTTATGTAGATGACAGAGATATGAGAGTTGATGGAGAACAACAAAAAACGATCGTTGGGAGGTCAAAATTGTAGAACGATTAGACTACTCCATCCATCAATAGTTTGGAATCATCGAAACCTTGCAATATTTTCAAGTAGAGAACGAAATGAAAGAAGCAATATAACAAAGAACACTCACACAAATATATTGTAGAGAACACAGTATTATAGCTAAACTCAAATTCAATTAATGAATGAAAACTAGAAAAGACTGTAAAATGCAGAGTTACATAACTAGCTAGAATGATGGTAGCTTATCTTTGAGAAGAGAAGTGTTGGCTAAGCTCATTCGTAATTTGCTAACTACAAAGAGGCCAAGGAGCCTTTTTATGAAAATCCCTAAGAGGCAGAAACCCTAAATATCAAAACCCTAACCCTAAGAGATGAAGCAGTAAAAGGGTTGTGAGTCCCTATGTGGTTAGTTGATGCATCAACTTCCAGGGGGCACAAATTTTACATACAATCTCTATTTGAGGCCTATGATAGCTCGTTAGAAAGATCTAATTGAGAACTACATCCAATAGTGAGCCCATGCTGGACTCCTATTGAAACATGGACAAGAAAACACTGTTCAGGGCCTCAAAACAACCCCGGAAGTTTAGGACCCAAAAAACCATGAAAAACTGCCAAGCAAGAGAACTGTTGTAAGTGGAAGAGGTGGGTGGACACTAATATCCATCTAGATCACTAGTCTACTCCACCATGGACACAGGTGGGTGATTGGTGGAGAGGGGACCACAATTGACAATCCTAAAAGGGAAAGTGGACAGAGAACAAATGGGAAGCCTTCTGTAGATGGAGGATAGATGGGGGTTGACGGAGAACACCAAAAAATGATTGTCGAGAGATCGAAATTGTAGAACAATTGGACTACTCCATCCATCAATAGCTTGGAATAATTGAAACCTTGAAATTTTTTTAAGCCTTTTTCCACTATTGTTTTCATGAGTATCCAAAAAGCATAAAACTCATCATAGTTATTTTTTCTTTGCCCAACAACATATTTTTAAATCATATAATGAGACGACTCAAAGAAAAGAATGACCCCTACTCCACACATACTTGGAGTACCTTGACTTACTCTATAAAAAAAAAAAACCTCATTTCCTTTCATAATCTTGACTTACTCTATAAAAAAAAAAACCTCATTTCCTTTCATAATCTATGATGAGTTCCTTCAAGATTCTTTGATTAAGTTCTTTTAAGGGTTTCTAGTTACTTTTATGAGATACTTTGATTTTGTAAGCTACATGAGGAGGATTCATTTCCACACCTTGAAATAACATGCCATTTCTCGAAAGCCAAATCCCCATGTAATAAAGTAAGGTAAAGCTTTATAGGATTTATTTGTAATCCAAGAATAAAGGGTTTCTAGTTACTTTTATGAGATACTTTCCACACCTTGAAATAACATGCCATTTCTCGAAAGCCAAATCCCCATGTAATAAAGCAAGGTAAAGCTTTATAGGATTTATTTGTAATCCAAGAATAAAGAGAATTTTCCAATATCAATTGTTCCCATTTGTTTCTTCCACTTGAAATGCATAGTATTTCATTCCAAACTATTAAGATATTGAACTTTTCAGGTTGTGGGAACTCATATTTTAGTACCAGATTAAAATAATTGAAGGGGCCATTTGTTCCATCATTCCTTGCCTCTTTTATTTTTGTATCGAAGTGTGATAGCATATGTTGATAAGTTGACCGAGGGCCTACTCTTGATAAGTTGATCGAGGGCCTACTCTGTTGGCTTACCAATTTACATTTTGATGTGAAAGATGAGTATCCAATCCTTGACATGTTCTATGTTAACTGGTAAGTTGTTATTGGTTCATAATTGTTAGTGTCTTATTATAAGTTGTATCCAATTCTTGTTACGATTATTTAAATAATTCGTTATTAGTTTAACATACACACTATTCCATCTCTTACATCTTTATGTTGCCTTTGGCTAGATTCCATTATGAGGGTTGATTTTTAAAGACTTTATGTTAAATAAATGAGTAGGCTTCCAAGTTTTTCTGGTCCTTACTTGAACTTAAAATTAAAATTTTACTTGAGTAGAGTTTATAGTGGGCCGTCCATTGGATGTAGTTTGGGTGGTTGGGAGGAATGATTGTTACCCTCCCCACTCAGGTTCAATTCCTTGTAAGTGATTATTTATGCCCTTAAATGGGTCTATTCCGAAAATTCTCTGCCTCCCTATGTTCCCTCATAGATTCCCGAGAGTTAACGTGGAGTAGCGACCACCTCTGGTGTCGTGAACCACATGAAAAAAAGAAGAAGTTTATAGTGGACTTTTTATTTTCATAAATATTAAATAATTTTTTTTTAGTGATATAAGACAAATTTAAGATCAATTTTTTTAAGCATTCTCCATTGAAGAATGCCTTTATTAATATTCTCATACTAAAATCGCCATTCAAATGTGAAGTAAGTATTTATGAGTTATTAGTTTTTACTGGTAGTTATTTTCAAGAGATACTATCATTTTAAAGTCGATAGCAGGGTTTGAACATGCGTGGGCTTAATAAAATCATTTTAAGGACGAACCAAACATATCTTACATTCACTAAAGGTATTATTGAGCTCTTGAGCTCACATTTGGAGACATAACGTATACAATGACGATTGATATGTGGTTGGCAGGTTGTGTCTTAGTTGAGCTTCTTTTGGGTCAAATAAGAACGTTTTTCACATTGTATAAACATTTTGCATTTATTTTTTCAAGAGATGGTATCACTTTAAAGTTGGCAACAAGGTTTGAACCCACGTAAGCCTTTGAAAATCGTTTGCACTCTCATTTTCACAAATAGAGCCTAATAAATTGTGACCACATTTTTGGACCTTACCTAACCTGCGATTTTTGGAAATGACACTGTCCACAACACTAAAACCAATCCTTCGAGCTCATAGCCTTTGACAATTGCGAAACAGGGAAGGAAGTTTGCTAAGGGATTCAAATAATGCAAAACAATGGAGGGAGGGAAAATAGTTTGAACGAGGAGGAGTCTATT
>JZKD02S1078111.1:172167-196796 GCA_000966675.3 Picea glauca
AGGGGTGCGGTAATCCCGCTTACAAAATTTTGTGCTGGAGCATCAAATGCCCAAGTAGAACCAAAACTGTCTTCGACATACTAGCATCTGATGATGCATATCTTCATGGCACATGAGTTGACCCCTAGTTGAATAGGCGGTCAACAAGGAGAATTACAAGGAAGTGGTCGAGTAATTTCATTTATTCTGGATTGCTACTTCCTTTAAAACGTTCTCTTCGTGTACTTAAATTTCAACCAACTCTCTGTTAGCTTTCAGGGTTACTCTGAAAGTGTTTACATAATGTTTGGGGGTGTTTCATGTGATGTGGGGTGCATGGTGTATGGATGACCCTTGGTTGTTTCGTGATGGACATGCACGTGGAGATGGCTTGCTTTTGGATTGCTAGACCTTGTATGGATGCTTATGTGGCTTTCTTCCATGGAGTGTTGGAGATCTTCAGACAACTTGGTTACATTCTTCATACTGGCCACATAGAGTTTGGCTGCTTGGTTGTGATGATGCCTTGCTTTGGAGGAGCACTTTGCATTCTGGAGGAGGATGGCATTGAGCTCTAGATGGCGTGGGCACACTTTGATTGATTGCATGGAGGCCTGTACTTGACTTATGCTAGCTTGGGTTGAGGGAATGATCATGTAGATGGACTTTGGAGTGGGCGCGAAGGAGCACATGGCCTAGGAGCAGCGTTGGAACCTTGGAGGTTTGTGGAGAGGAGCGTTGGACACATCTCATGGAGTGTTCATGCCTTGGACTTTGGAGCCTTGCTTGTTGGATAACATCATCTTGGAGCTTGACATGTGTCTTTTGGAGTGGAGCACTTCACATGTGTGGACCTACTTGTTAGAGATAGGCTAAGTCACATGGTTCGGGTTCGAGTTTAGGTTTGGCAACGATTAGGTTCGATTCGGGTTCGAATTTTCCGATAAGGTTCGTATGAGGTTCAGCTATATATATTGAACCCTAATGAAACCTCATCCCAAACCTAAACTCTCTTTCTTTGTGCTCTTTTATCATATTATCTTTCGTTGCCTTGAAGCACTAGGGTTCTTGGAGAAGATGAAGGGTTTCACCATAAAGGAGGCAAAAAAGCTAGAGTCTGTGATAAACTATTAAACCCTAGAGGACAAGGAAGCATTGTTCTTGTAGCTCTTGTGAGAGAAAAAGACTAGGGGTTTGGAAACCCTAGTGTTACTTGTGGTATGCTTGATTGAGGAGGAGAAGAGAAGGAGACATCTAGGACACTTTGTCGGAGACAAGTGTTGAAGCCAAGAAGGACTTGTGGGTGTTGATGCTAGCTTGTTGTGGATATTTGGTGTAGACTAGGGTTTTCATGGTTTTCCTTAGTGAGGGTTTGGAGAGCTAGAGTTTGTACCAGCTTTGTGATAGAGCTGTGGTATGTACATGTACTTCATTCTTCTATATATAAATGAAGTTTCCATCGGTCTAAAGCTTGTGTAGTTGTAGACTTGAATTTCAACTTACATTGTTTTCTTGTTTGAGTAATTTCCAGCACTTCTTGTTCATGCTGATTTGACATTACATAGGGCTGAAATTGTGAAGTGATTTAACATATAAATGGAAGCTAAGAGAGCAGATTTTCTGCTGTAATAAAGTGATTGTTAGATCTGGTATATGCTTGGAAAAGTGTGCCCTAGGGGCTGAAACTTGTTGGCATATGTTCGTTATCTTTTCTCTTGGGTTGTCTAGTTTGCTGGGTTGAAGTTAAGTGAAATATTGGCTCTGTTTGCTGCTGTAAATTAATATTTCAGGTCAGTCTTAAGGCTGAAAGTTCACAGAGATTAAATCCAGAAACTTCTGGTGTGGTGAATTTTCGACACTCTCGTCACACAATCTTTTGTATTCATGATAATAAGCTCAAGAAAATAAATATAATAAATCAAGTGATGAAAATATTCAGTATGTAACACCATAAAACTCTAATCAATAGTACAACATGGCCTCCGTTGAGCAGCTTGTGTGAGCATAAGGAAATTAATAGCGATTGTCTTAGTGTGGACCACTCCAAACTATATGACAGTTGTAACAAACATAAATATGTAGTACAATAACATTAACAATGATATGGTAGAGTAATATTAATAATTAAATTACCAAGGGTCATAACTCTTCATACTCGTGACTAGTCAATGTGTGTGTGTGTATATATATATGTATGTATATATCATCACAAGAGATTGTACACTGTCATTCAATCATTATTCAATATGCACATTCATAATTACACACATTTCGTGTTATTTTGTAATAGCACCATTTGTGTTTATTAAAATTTATAATGGTATCAAAGCCTAATTAGGGCTGAATTTGTGGTGGGTTCCTCAACACTCTTCAACTACCATTTTCGTGGGGCTTTGCAGCACCAGTTTGTGGGTATCTATCCCAAATTCAAGAAGCACTAGCCATTGATTCATGGTGTCTATATTTGTTTTCCTTTGCGTGGGTTACACCTGCTGCGATTCCAGACTTTGCATGGGCATGGGTATACAGATTCCAATCTGTTGGTTGACTCCACTAGACGAGCTAACCATGTGAGGAATACATTACACAACTACCACCTTGCCTAGTGGCTGCTACTATTTTCCCAAGGTGCCTGACGTCTCACCTCCATTTGTCATCGAGCTGCCTTCGGCAGCCTTCTATTTACCAATTTGTGTGCAATACTCTTGTCTGCAATCTCAAAGCCACCAATCTGTATTTACTTCTACTAACCATGAAGAATCTAATCGCCACCATTCTTGTCACCTCATGTGTTCTTATTCTCCAATCGTTGAAGTTCTACAACGAACTCATATGGAGAGAGCATCCAGTCTTCATATGCCCTGTCAAAAATTCAAGGGAGTCAACTGGTGTACTGACCATCAAGGGAGGATGTGACCCTCCAAAAATTATCCAACTGGACTTTTCAACATATAATTAAAGTTTGAGTTAAGGACATATTATTTCCAAAGTACGAAAGAATTAAAGAATTGAGTTTAAATTCATAGAAGGGTTAAAAAGATGTCCAAGCTATCTCAGAATCATAAAATGATAACATCGAGTTCAAACACTGCATTGAATAGCTGATTGGACCAATTTGTTGAGTTTTTGTACCTTGGGAAGTGGTCCCCTAGTGTTATTGAGTGTCTAACACTAAAGGGGGAAAAGTAGCTCTCCCTCACTTTACTTTATGAAATTTTAATCATAAAGTGACTTTATTAACATAAAGTGACTTAGGGAACTTAAGTAAAGGGGGAGATCTAATCTCCACCCTTGATCTTGGTTGGCTAAGATCCAATCCTAGCCATTGGTTCCTAGGTTAACCTAATGATGAGGTTAAAGGAAAAGAAAAGGAGGAAAAGGGCATTCATTGTTCACTATGAGTTTTGAGTGAAGAGAAGAAGAGGAGAAGGCGATTTGGAGGAGGAGATTGAGAGGGGCACACCAAGAGGCTTGAAGGGCGCACTTGCTCATTGAGAGAGGGTGCACTTAACATTGGCATGGAGGCACACTTGTTGAGGCACATTTGCTATCTGAGGAAGAAGGGCACAGGTTCTATGACAGGTACAGCAGGTTCGGATTCCTAGACAGGCACAGCACTTAACCTTGGGATGGGCACATTTACTGTTGGGAAAATGGGCACATTTACTGTTGGGAAAATGGGCACATACTTCAAGGAACAGAAGGCTCTACTTTCAAGGGAGATTAGACAACTTACTTGAGATAAGTTGGTTGTATATCTCTGCTGTAATATTTCCTTCTAGCTCCATAATAAATAATCCTCTTAACTGGTTTTCCCCATGGGGGTTTTTCCAGGGTCATGTTGACCAAAAATCACTTGAGTAACTTTGTGGTTTGCATGTGTTTTATCATCAGCATTTAAGTGTAAAAGATCAAGAGGTGTGCTTACTGTTTTGATTAAAGTTTTAAAGGAGAATGTATGGACAGCAAACCCACATTATCTAACCTTGAAAACARCAGCATTAAATGAGCATTAAACCAGTCTAAAAGGCAGTCTTAAACAGCAGCAAAAACAGTTCTATTAGCAGTCCTAAAACAGCAGTATAACAGTCCTGTTCTTGTCCTTAAATYAGTGCCTAAACTGTGTCAAATACAGATCTGTTGGGCAGCCTTAAAGAGCCTCGAAATTCTTCACAATTAACAACATAATTTAATGATAAAATGGATGAAGTGACCAAGATGAAGGAAGAATGCAAATCTAGATTAGACAAACTCGAGACTGGAATCAATGGAATGTCTCTTGAACTCAAGGAATAAAAGACATGTTGCAAAATCTTATGTCTCAAAACCCGCCAAGGCCCACTCCAAATTATACCATACTTACTACTCCAATACATGACTCTACCTTGACACCTAAATATGTGTTTGTGTCACTGTCCAATTTGCAACCTACATATACTAATACCCCCCGACAATTCCACAGCCAAATTTCTCACCAACACTGGGTCACACGTGGCCATCACCACCTACACTTGCTCAACTACTTAATGCTATGCTCCCCAATCCACCCCCATTCAGTTGTCTAAAGACTAAAATCGAAATGTCAAGATTTAATGGTAGGGTCATAATTGAAAGCATGGGATGGATGAACAATGTAGATCAATACCTCAAACTACATAACATTCAAAATGACATCAAAAAATTAAAATCACTTCCATGCACTTCGATGAGCTTGCATATAATTGGTTCATGTGGTGGAAATTCAAAACAATCAATGTATCCTATAATTGGAACACATTTAAATATTACGTTTCAAAACCTGCTAGACTCCACTCCAAATTATATCATACTTACTACTCCACTACAAAACTCTACCTCGACACCCTAATTATGTGTTTGCATCACCATCCAATCTGCAACCTACTTATACTAATATACCCTCGACAATTCCACAGTGAAATTTTTCGTCAACACTGGGTCACACATGGCCATCACCATCTACAATGCTCAAAGGCTTAATGCTATGCTCCCCAATCCATCCCCATTTAGTTTTTTGAAGATTAAAATCGAAATGTCAAGATTCAATGGAAGGGACATAAGTGAAAGAATGGGATGGATGAACAAACTAAATCCAATATCTCAAACTACATAATGTCCAAGACGACATTGAAAATTAAGATCACTTCCATGTACTTTGATGAGCTTGCATATAATTGTTTCTTGTGGTGGAAACCCCAAACAATCAATGTATCCTATAATTGGGACATTTGAAAATGATTTCTTTAAAAGATTTTAAAATATTGAAGAAAAATAGATGTTCATGAAATTAACCAGGCTATGTTAGGGGGGCGATGTGATGAGTATACCCATGAATGGGAAACTCTAGCAACACGAGTACTAGGTTTAACACCAGAATAATTGAAGCAGTACTATATATCTGGACCAAAACAATATATGATGAATGAGATAGAGATGCACAATGCTACCTCAGTAGATGACGCCAAGAAAAAAGCAAAGTTGGCTGAAAATAAACTAACAAATCAGTGACCAAGGTACCATGAGACTAATGAAAGACGTTACACCAGGCAATGCCAACCCTACTATAACCATAATGAACGAAACTACACAAATCAATGACACCTTCTAGATGCAGAATGTATAGATTTGCAACACCACATTAAAGTGAGGACAATAAACATCGAAATTCAAGATCCATAGATAAGGACAATCACTGTTCTAAATGTGGAGGAAAATGGTCATTAGATCACAGATGCGTATCAAAACAGTTATATCATTTCAAGGTTGTAGATGGAAAAGAAGTAGCGGCTTTCAGTGAAGAAGACATGCTAGAACCTGATGATGATGAAACCAGACCCAAAATATCATTAGCTATAATCACATGAACTAGGCAACCTTTAAAGAGAGAAGAATTGTTGCTCCAAAAGGAAGCTATAGGTCCAAAAGAAGACATGAAAGCACCTACAGATAAATATACTCCACCTCAGCGAAGGAAACCTGAAAAAATCCAGGACTTCAGGAATGAAAAACTGAGGATATCACTTGCTGTAACAATAGGAAAAATGGAACCTAGCACCCTGAAGTTAAAAGGAACCGTAAAGAATAAGAATATCTCAATAATGATAGATTTTGGAAGCACACAATTGTGTTGATATCAATGTTGCGAAAAAACTAAACCTTTTGGTATATACCCTACCAAAGAGCTCACTATAACAATTGCAGATTGTCAACAAACCAAAGGTGTAGGAAGATGCAATAAGGTTTCTGTACAAATACGGAACTTGGAACTGCAAAAAGGAATTTACACTCTACCACTTGGTGAGATGGATATGGTGTTAGGAGCAGAATGGTTGATGCAGTTGGGTACTGCGCCATGAACTTCAGAGAGAAATTCATTGAATTCAAGTGGCACAATGTTTTCCCAATGGATGGTGAATATTTACAATGATGGCATAGTTTTGTGCATTTCATTTTGAGTGCCTAGATTGTTGCAATAATTTTGTTGGTGGGTATATGTGCCACAGTGTTTTCCTACTGATGTTCTGGCGACTTCTCAAATGAACAGATATAAACTCCATGGGTGCTGCTTTTCAAACGGGTAGATATTTACTTGGCCAGTAGATTTATTTTGGGCCAGATTTCCATATGTTATTCTTTTAAGTTTTTGTTACTTGCCTTTCTTTTCCGGCAGTGTTAATCTAGCAACAGCCACTTTCTTTTTAGTATATGATTACAAGTAGATAGCTACCTGCCAATGTGAGTGACCACATGCCATAAGCAGACTTGCACTACTATGCTTCTTTCTGTTGAATTTTTAATGGTTACTGAAGCACATGTAGTTTCTTTTCAATTTAGCATGAACTTGAAACATAAACAATGCAGCAACACAAAATACAATAGCTGCAGTAAACCAAGATCACAAGAAGAATAACCATGCACAAGACACAAGAAGTTATCCTGGGAAAACCCATCTCAAACAAGGGAAAACCCCAACAATCCTTTGCTATAGAGTCAAGAGAAGATCACCCTCACACCATAAACCCTAGCGCACACAAGAGGGTGCTATATGACCAAGAAAGCTAGCGCAGGAGAGAAGTGAGCACCGAATTACAACTCTCCAAGTATGCGTTTAGTGAATGAGATATGATCCACAATGGGGATGTATCTCTCTTATAAATACACGACCTAACTCATCAAATATATGTGTCTATTGGCACAATAGGACCGATTTGTACAACTCAATAATATAATTAATCTTTTACACAATATTAATTATCTTTACACAGTAGGGCCAACTTGTACCCTTCACAATACAAATTAGCGTTTCACAATTATCTTACTCTTAGACAATATAGCAAGGGATCTCCCAAACATCCTCTAGTGCTTTGCCACTAGGGACAAGTCCACATGTGCTCAACTACAAGGGACGTCACCCTCAACAGATCAACTCAACTAAATACATAGGAGTACGAACTAGAGAGCCATCTCAAGTCAACTCAACTAAGTCCATAGGAGTACGACATGAGACCATCTCAAGTCATTTCAACTCAGTTCAGAGGAGCATGACAAGAGACCAACACAAGTCATCTCAACTTAGTCCAGAGGAGTACGACTCACCTATCACATAGGCGTTCCCACAGATCATCCCAATTCAGTCCAGAGGAGTACGATCTGGAGAATGTCTCATGAAGTTGCAATTATCAACACTCCTTCTCAGCTAGGGAGGCATTCTCCACTAGGCCAAGTCTCTCACGGAAGTACTCAAACTTCATCCTGGCAAGCGGTTTGGTGAAGACATCTGCAACCTGCTCGTGTGTAGAAAGGCACTGCACATGTACTGCTTTCCTCTGCACCATATCTCTGATGTAATGGTATTTGATCTCAATGTGTTTCGATTTATTGTTAAACACAAGATTCACACAACTTTGGTTATTGCAATGGATAACGGTGGAATCCCCCTCATGTCCAAATAAGTCTACAAGGAGCTTCTGAAGCCACACTGCTTCGCGGACTGCGACACATAATGCAATGTACTCTGCTTCTGCAGTACTCAAAGCTACAAAAGTCTGTTTCCTGCTGCACCAGGAAACCATGACAGATCCCAAAGTAAAACAACAACCGAAGGTGCTCTTCTAGTCCATTGCGCTCCCTGCCCAATCTGCATCGGCATATCCCTGCAATCTTATGTCTACATCGAAGGCATATCTCAGTCCATAACCAACTGTGCCTCGTAAATATCTCAACACATGCTTTGTTGCTATCCAGCGTGTCTGTCTCAATTGACTCATAAACTGACTGAGTACATTCACTGCATAGCATATGTCAAGTTTGGTGTTAACCACATACATCAATGATCCAATCAACTGTCTGTAAAGATGTGGGTCAATCTCGCCTTCAGAAGAAGTCTCGTTTAGTTTCTTCAGATTCATCACCATTAGTGTAGCCATGGGCTTGCAGTCTGTCATCTCGAATTTCTTCAATATCTCCACTGTGTATTTCCCCTGACTCAGGATAATCTCATCAGTCCTTTGCCATACTTCTAGTCCCAAGAAGTAGTGCATCATACCAAGGTCCATCTCAAATGCAGAAGCCAATGCACGCTTGCATTCAACAATAAGGCTTTATGAACCGGTGAGGAATAAGTCATCAACATATAGGACCAAAATTAGGCACTCGTCACCAACAATGTTGTAGTATAGGTTAGGATGAACAACACTCTTGCTGAAGCCCAAACTCATCAAGTGTCCATCAATCTTCTCATATCATGCACGAGGTGCTTGTTTTAGTCCATACATGGCTTTCTTCAACCTACACACATGAGACTCCTTATGTATCACAAATCCATCTAGCTGCTCGATGTAAACTTCTTCCTCAATCTCTCCATTAAGAAAGGTTGTCTTCACATCCATCTGATGTAGTCTCCAACCCATGGATGTTGCAAGGGCAATAATCGTACGAATGGAACTATATCGGGCAACATGAGCAAATGTCTCCTCATAATCTATTCCCTCCACCTGAGAGAATCCTCTAGCCACAAATCTCGCTTTGTATTTCTCGACACTTCCATCAGCTGCATGTTTGATCTTATAGATCCACTTGGAAGTCACTACAGACTTCCCTTTCGGTCTCAGAACAATATCCCACACATCATTCTCATGATGGACTAATACTCTTCGGTCATGGCATCTTGCCAAACTTGCTGACCTGCTGCTTCTCCATGACAAGAAGGCTCAGTATCAATGATGTGGCTCATAGTTGAAACATAGCTCGAAAATCTTTGTGGTTTGTTGCTCTCTCGGAATGTACCACGAGGAGTTGCATGTCCCTCTGCCTCTTGCAGAGTTTGTCGAGACCATGCAGGCCTCTTCTGGCCTACTGTAATGTCTCTGGGAGCATCAACTGGAGCTACGGGATCAACTGGATCAATAACTGTCTCCCTCTAAATTGCTGAAGGGGGAGAAAGTACTGTCTCTTCTTTCTTCTCGCTGACAATCTCCATATGAGATTCTCTGGATCTTCAAAAGATATCTCTTCCTCAAAGGTGATATCTCTGCTAACTTCGATTTGTCTCTTACCAAGGATGTAGATCCGGTATGCCTTCAAAGATTCATTGTATCCCACGAATGTACCCTTTCTGCCTGAAGGGTCTAGCTTGGTCCTCTTTTCCTTGGGTACATTAATGTATATTGGACACCCAAATATCCTGAAGTGTCCAACCTCAGGCTTCACTCCGGTGAAAGCTTCTTCGGAAGTCATGTTCTTCAGAATCTTATGAGGACTATTGTTCTGAACGTACACAACTGTCATGGATGCCTCTGTCCACATAATCATAGGTAGATTTTGATCATGTATCGTTGCTTTGGTTGCCTCAACAATGGATCTATTCTTCCTCTTTGCAACCCCATTTTGCTGAGGGTTATAAGGAACGGTGTACTCCCTCTTGATTCTTGCCTCAATACAAAAATCTGGCTTCCTGTACTAGGATAATAATCAAGATGGCCTCTCGTAGGGATAACAACCAAAATGGCCTCCTGTACTAGGGATAATAACCAACCAAGAAAAAATTGGACTCTCGTACCAGGGATAATGGTTCAAGTCATGAGGGCTCCCATACCAGGGATAATACCCTTCATTATCAAATGCAAGATACTACAGAGTAATGATGATATCAAATAAGGAATGTAGTACAAAACTTACCTTTGTCTACAATCATGCTCAATCTTGATTTTGGTCCTCCTGAGTGCAGCCTTCCCATAGACAATCAAATTGAGGTAAATCTGCTCTTCCACTGATACTTTGGATGAATGGTTCCCAATGGCTTGGAAGAGCATTTGAGAGTAATCATGACAAGTTCTTTGTCTGTTATGGTTTCTCTAATTGCACCTAACTGATCTCTGATCTCTGAAATCTTCATGAAGAAGGTAGCAGTGGTGTCATCTTTCGTCATTGTGAGATTTTGAAGTTGGTGTTTCAATGTGAGAGCTCTGTTAGTTTTGTTTCTCTCAAACATCTTCTTCAACACATCATACATTAGATAAGGTGTCGTCAAGGTAGAGATGCGAGGTAGTAGACGATCTCTTACTGAGTAGATGATTATCTTCCTAGATTTGACATCATCTGTCTTCCATTCAGCCTTTTCTTCATCGGTAGCTGTTGCTGGTAGAGTTCCTTCTATCAATCTCAATAGGTTACTCTCTTCTAGAGTGATGCGTAATCTCGACTTCCAGGAGCTGAAGTTGCTTGATCCATCAAGCCTATCTTCCACCAAAGTTTTGTTCCTCATGGCTTGTAGAGTCTTCACAAACCCTAACGGCTAGGTTAGAAACCCTAGTGTTTTTCAAGAGGAAGTCTCTGGGAGGTTTGTTGGGCTTATGAATGCCAACAAGAAGTCCTAGAGAGTCAAAAGAATCCCAACGAGCTGCAAAATTTCCCCAACGACTTGCAGAAACCCGAGAAGCCGAAATCTGCAAAAACCCTAGAAACACTAGGGCCAAAAATCCAAACTTCTTCAATTTTCAATTTGAGAGTTGTAGGTGATGCGCTAGACTAGGCTGTACCTTCCTATGAAGATATTAGGCCCAACACTCAAGGGAAAGTGTTAAAACTAGCTTGACAAGGAAAAGGGTAAGGGTTGTTTTTGCAGTTGCAGCAAGAAGGTGACGACTAGCTTCGAAAGTGCTGGAGTAGCTTGTGCAATGGCTCTTTCAAGAACACTACTATGATACCATGTTGAATTTTTAATGGTTACTGAAGCACATGCAATTTCTTTTCAATTTAGCATGAACTTGAACCATAAACAATGCAACAACACAAAATACAGTAGTTGCAGTAAACCAAGATCACAAGAAGAATGACCATGCACAAGACACAAGAAGTTATCCTAGGAAAACCCTTCTCAAACAAGGGAAAAACCCAACAATCCTTTGCTATAGAGTCAAGAGAAGATTACCCTCACACCATAAACCCTAGCGCACACAAGAGGGTGCTCTATGACCAAGAAAGCTAGCACAGGAGAGAAGTGCGCACCAAATTACAGCTCTCCAAGTATGCGTTTAGTGAATGAGATATGATCCACAATGGGGATGTATCTCTTTTATAAATACATGACCTAACTCATCAAATAGATGTATCTATTGGCACAATAGGGCCGACTTGTACAACTCAATAATATAATTATTCTTTTACACAATATTAATTATCTTTACACAGTAGGATCGACTTGTACCCTTCACAATACAAATTAGGGTTTCACAATAATCTTACTCTTAGACAATATAACAAGGGATCTCCCAAATATCCTCTAGTGCTCTGCCACTAGGGACAAGTCCACATGTGCTTAACCACAAGGGATGTCACCCTCAACAAATCAACTCGACTAAATCCATAGGAGTACAAACTGGAGAGCCATTTCAAGTCAACTCAACTAAGTCCATAGGAGTACGACAGGAGATCATCTCAAGTCATCTCAACTCAGTCCAGAGGAGCACAACAAGAGACCAACACAAGTCATCTCAACTTAGTCCAGAGGAGTACGACTCACCTATCACATAGGCGCTCTCACAGATTATCTCAACTCAGTCAAGAGGAGTACGATCTGGAGAATGTCTCATGAAGCTGCAATCATCAATACTTTCAATGCTGTCCTTAACTCTTAAAATTTCTTAGTACTGATTTGTATTTGTTCTTGGTTACAGTGGATAGTTCCAACTAGAAGGAATGTGATCACTGACCAGGAAATTTAATTTCCACTAGCAAAACGAAATTGACCACATGCATGCAAGATTTGAACTTGCTCTGATACCACTTGTGATGTACCTTTTGGTCGTCACTGCCGATTGAATGCCATAGGCATTCATGAGAGAAAGGACACGCCAATATTTTTTCTCACAATAGTTTAACCATTTGGATTGCAGAATCTTTAGAATGACATTTTCATGCTGGCATGCTTTTAAAGTTTGGGGATGAGATCTTACTTATTCTAGTGCATACCTGACCTTGTTGATTTTTATGATTCTTAGATCTGATAGTTATTGCCTTATGATTAATAACAAGATTCACTTTCTTACAACAGTTATCATAGAATAGCGACACACTGAAAATCTCAACTATAACAATGCAGCGGAAATAACAAGATCTAGAAATATTAACCATGCAAAGTAGACACAAGAACACAAGAGTTTATCTTGGGAAACCCAACCTTGGGAGAAAACCCAACAACCTTTCTTATAGAAGAATTCAGTCCAAGATATTACTAAGACATCACCATTACCAAATCAAAATACCATACAGAGAAAGTCCTTCCCAAGGCTAGTGGCTCAATAAGATAGCCAAGAACAACCAAGCAAGAGCTTCTCCAAGTGTGGCGCACTCTCCAAGATAACCAGAACCAAGATATAGTGAAATAGCATAACTGCAGCGGCAATTGCCTTGTGTGCGCTGCAAAAAGGAGAACTGTTTTCCTGTCCAAATGAAATGACCTAGTCTTATATTTATACTAATCTGGGTGCTTGTCTGGGGCTAACTTCTTATTCTGGGTCTTCAAATTTACTTTATTATTTCCGTCTTTTACTGGTGGGGCCGACTTCTCTTCTTGGGTCTTCAATTTCTTCCTGGGGCTTCTGTAATGGTGTAGATGGTTCTTCTTGTACTTTCTTGTGGAGAATGATTGCCCGAAGTTGCAAATCTTCAAGAGACCTATGTTACGGGGGACACCCCCCCCTCGCCCCCGGTCCCGAAGCATGCTCCTAAAGGGAGTGTTCAAGAAGCACACTCCCTGAACCCTCCCTCCCTTAAAAAAACGCTCCCTGAGCACTCCCCTTCAATCCACACATGTGAGGCAAGAGAGGGCATTTGTTTTTGGTTTTGGGAGTGAGTGGGAACCAAAACAAGGTTCCATAAGAGAGGAAAAGGTATGGCTTGGGTTTCTAAGGGATTAAAACACTCACTCACTCCATTTTTCTCTCATTCTATTTCTCATTTCACTCATCTTTGCTAGGAGGGTTTTGAGAGGGTTCTTGCTAGTTCTTGAGGGGATTGAAGGGAGATTGAAGGAGAATAAAGGGAGATTTGAGAGCTTGGAAGGGATTGGAGAGCTTGGAAGGAATATTGAACGCTGCCATAGGGAGATTGGAGAGCTTGGAAGAAAGATTGAAGGTTGCCATTTGTGAGAGCTTGGAAGGGAGATTGAAGGCTACGATAGTCATATTCAACCACCATTGGAGAGCTAAAGAGGTAGGCTCTTAAGCCAATTCTTGTTTCTTGTTTTAAAAAAAAAATCCATATGTTGTAAACTAGTATATTATGCTATGTTGAATATTTGAATGTTTTCTTCTCCTACTCTTTCCTATTTCTCCTCTGTCATTCTATTGCAGGTAGCAAGTTATTATCAAGGTTCAACAATCATGATGATGATGTCAATGTGGTATGTCATTTTGGTTCTATTTTTTTATTTTGATGGTGGTGGTGGGAAGTTCACGTCGGAATAACCATGATAGTGACGAAGAAATAGAAGTGGACAACACATATTAAGGAGACAAGGAAGGAATGGAAGGGGATGAAGACAATGGAAATGATAGTGATGATCATGATCCCCAAAAATCCAAAGAGAAGTGCACACCTCTATGGAAGTATGTCACAAGGGTTGGGGGAGGGAAAGGGGGTGGAACCACAAAATTTACATGCCACCATTGTCATACAAAATACACAGGTTCCTATTGTTGAATTTAGCTCAATGTTGTGCTCAAGCACATAATTTATTTTTGTTTAACATTACTTGAACCATAAACAATGACTGCAACAACAATACAATAGCTACAGTAAACCAAGATCACAAGAAGAATAACCATGCACAAAAGACACCAGAAATATCTTGGGAAAACCCTACTCAATCAAGGGAAAAACCCAACAATCTTTTGTTATACTGCCAAGAGAAGATCCACCATCCACCACCAAACCCTAGCACAGAAGAGGGTGCTTCTAAGGATGAGAAAACTAGTGCCTAGAAATGTGCGCACTGCAGTCCTCATAATTTCAGAGCAAGCGTTGAGTTAGTGTGAGAGATGTGATCCACAATGGGGATCTATCTCTTATTTATACAAGACTTAACTCAATGAATAGACATGACACTTGGCACAATAGGGCCGACCTGTACAACTTAATAATATAATTAATAATTACACAATATTAATTATCTTTACATGGTGGGGCCGACTTGTGCCCTTTACAACACAATTAGGGTTCTACCAAAGTCTCACTCTCTGGCAATATAGCAAGGGATCTCACACATCCCCTAGTGCTCAGCCACTAGGGACACGTCCACCTGTGCTCACCCACAAGGACGCCACTCTCAAAAGATTAATTTAACTGAGTCTACAAGAGTACCATCTGGAGAACCATCTCAAGCCGACTGAACTAAGTCCATAGGAGTACAAGGCAAGAGACCATCTCAAGTCGACTCAACTTAGTCCAGAGGAGTACAAGGCAGGAGACCATCTCAAGCCGACTCAACTCAGTCCAGAGGAGTACAAGGCAGGAGACCATCTCAAGTGTTCTCAACTTAGTCCATAGGAGTAGACAAGAGACCACACGTCATCACAACTCAGTTCATAGTCTGACGTACACCCATTACATGGGCACACCCAACACATGGGCTCTCTCACAGATCGTCTCAACTAAGTCCAGAGGAGAACGACCTAGAGAATGTCACACAACGCTGCAATCATCAACACTCCCTCTCAGCTAGGGAGGCATTCTCCACCAAGCCAAGTCTCTCACGAAAGTATTTGAACTTTGTCCTGGCAAGCGGTTTGGTGAAGACATCTGCAACCTGCTCGTGTGTAGAAATGTATTGCACATGTACTGCTTTCCTCTGCACCGTATCTCTGATATAATGGTATTTGATCTCAATGTGTTTCGATTTATCGTGAAACACAAGATTCTCAAAGAGCTTCACACAGCTCTGGTTATCGCAATGGATAACGGTGGAATCCATCTCATGTCCAAATAAGTCTGCAAGGAGCTTGCAAAGCCACATTGCTTCGCGGACTGCCATACGCAATGCAATATACTTTGCTTCTGCGGTACTCAAAGCCACAAAAGTCTGTTTCCTGCTGCACCAGGAAACCATGGCAGATCCCAAAGTGAAACAACAACCGGATGTGCTCTTCCGATCCACTGCGCTCCTTGCCCAATCTGCATCGGCATATCCTTGCAATCTCATGTCTACACCGAAGGCATATCTCAGGCCATAACCAACCGTGCCTCGTAGATATCTCAACACATGCTTCACTGCTATCGAGTGTGTCTGTCTCGGCTGACTCATAAACTAGCTGAGTACACTCACTGCATAGCATATATCAAGTCTGGTGTTAACCAGATACATCAATGATCCAGTCAACTGTCTGTAAAGATGTGGATCAATCTCACCTGAATCAGAAGAAGCTTCGTTCATCTTCTTCAAATTCATCACCATCGGTGTAGGCATGGATTTGCAGTCTGTCATACCAAATCTCTTCAATATCTCGGCTGTATATTTTCCTTGACTCAGGAAAATCTCATCAGTCCTCTGCCATACTTCTAGTCCAAGAAGTAGTGCATCACTCCAAGGTCCTTCATCTTGAATTAAGAAGCCAATGCACACTTGCATTCAACAACAAGGCTTTCTGAATTGGTGATGAATAAGTCATCAACATATAGGACCAAAATCAGGCACTCCTCACCAACAATGTGATGGTATAGGTTGGATCAACAACACTCTTGCTGAAGCCCAAACTCATGAAGTATCCAACAATCATGCTCGAGGTGCCTGCATTATTCCATATAGGGTTTTCTCCAACCTGCATACATGAGACTCCTTCTCATGTGTCACGAATCCATCTGGCTGCTTGATGTAAGCTTCTTCTTCAATCTCACCATTGAGAAAGGTTGTCTTTACATCCATCTGATGTAGTCTCCAACCCATGGATGTTGTAAGATCAATAATTGTACGGATGGAAGTGTATCGGGCAATAAGAGCAAATGTCTCCTCATAATCTATTCCCTCCTCCCGAGAGAATCTTCTAGCCACAAATCTCACTTTGTGCTTCATGACACTTCCATCAGCGGGATGTTTGATTTTATAGATCCATTTGGAAGTCACTACAGACTTCCCTTTCGGTCTCGGAACAATATCCCACACATCGTTCTTCAAGATGGACTAATACTCTTCGGTCATGGCATCTTGCCAAAACTGTTGCCCTCCATGACAAGAAGGTTCAATATCAATGATGTGGCTCATAGATGAAACATAGCTCGAAAATCTCTCTCGTCTCTTGCTCTCTCGGAATGTATCACGATGAGCTGCATGTCCCTCTGCCTCTAGCAGAGTCTGTCGAGCCCATGTAGGTCTCTCCCGGCCTATTGCAATGTCTCTGGGAATCCTCAGCTGGAGCTACAGGATCAACTGGATCAATAGTTGTCTCCCTCTGAACTGTTGAAGGGGGAGAAGGTACTGTTTCTTCCTTCTCAAATAGTTTGACTCCCTCTGAAGTCCTGAAGGATAAACATCTTCTTTTTCGTTGTTGCTAACCTGGAGACATCCCATGTCTTCTTAGGTCCTCTACTGTCTCTACAGTACTTTTCTGGCCTCCCGTACTAGGATAATAACCAAGATGACCTCCCGTAGGGATAACAATCAGAATGGCCTCCTGTACTAGGATAATAACCAACCAAGAAGAACTGGACTCCCATACCAGGGATCATGGCCCTTCAATAATGAAATAAGAAATCTGGCCTCCTATACTAGGATAATAACCAAGATGGCCTCTAGTAGAGATAACAACAAAAATGGCCTCCTGTACTAGGATAACAACCAACCAAGAAAAAATTTGGACTCTCGCACCAGGGATAATGGTCCAAGTCATGAGGGCTCCCACACCAGGGATAATACCCTTCATTATAAAATGCAAGCTACTACAGAGTAATGATCAAATAAGGAAAGTAGCAAAAACTTACCTTAGTCTACAATCATGCTCAATCTTGCTTTCGGTCCTCCTGAGAAAGCTGAGATAGAGAAGAACTCCTTGTCGTTCTTTCTTGCATTCCTTGACTTCTTTTGAGGTGGCTGAAGTTGCTTTCCTCTCTCCTCGCATAGTGACAAGGGCTTGGAACCTTGCACATCACTAGTTGCAAGTCAATTCTCCTCACTAGAGCTTGAATAGGATGCACTTTATAGCACACACTCAAGAGTCAGCCCAAGGATTGTTCTTGAGATAAGTTTCAAGAATTTTACCTCAAAACAGAAATGTATACTTCCTGTAGCAGACCTGAAACTTATGCCCAAGATTCAAACTTGGTCTAGCTGCTTCTCAATCTACTCTGATCCTTCGGCCTTTTTGGATGGCTGTAGGTAGTATAGGCCTCAGAAAAGATCTTAATATACCTTGAAACATATGTCATCTTAGCCTTAATCTCTGCTACAGGACAAGCCTCAGATCCACCCTTAAGACTGACAAATCTTGCCTCAGATCAGCTTCAGAAATTTGGCCTTGTTGCCTCGGGTATCTCGCCCTTATAGCCTCAGATCTCTTTAGTCTGCTGCCTCAGAAGTCACCTTTTTCTCTGCCTCAGAGATCACCCTTTTCGCTGCCTCAAAAATCACTTTTTCACCGTCTCAGAAATCACTTTTTTGTTGCCTCAGAGATCACTTTTTTGCTTCCCCAGAAATCACTTTTTCGCTGCCTCAGAGATCACCCTTTTCGCTGTTTCAGAAATCACCGTTTCGCTGCCTCAGATTTCTCGCTATCATAGCCTTAATTCTGCCATAGAATAGACTCAGAACAGACCTTGAGATTTGGCCTAGAATGCTTCTGCAAACACGGCTTCAGGCTTCCTTATCACTTGTTTAAAAAATGGCCTTAGAACAGGCCCAAACTCTGTCACAAGTACCGTCTTTAAATCAGCTTCAGAATTTGTCTTAGAACCACTGCAGAAGAGGTCTCTGGCTCGGCCTTCCTCCCTCAAAAATTTACCTTGAAAGCAACACTCAAACATAGGCCTGAAACTCGGCCTTAAGTCTGTTGTTTAGGTCTGCTGCTAGGTCTGCGGTTTAGGTCTATTTCTAGCTGCGGCAGCCTTGGAGGGTCTTCTCCATACGGTGGTCTCTCCTTCGAAGACCCTCGACCTACTTTAAACTTTCTCCACAGAGATTAAGGGAGGTTCAGCCCTCTCCTTACACCAACAGCAGGGGTCTAGTTGCCTTCAATCTCCATGGCTTGCCTTCATTGACTGTGCAGTAGTCATCTTCAAGAACTGCTTTGAAACCATGTTGAATTTAGCTCAATGCTGGGCTCAAGCACATAATTTATTTCTGTTTAACATTACTTGAACCATAAACAATGACTGCAGCAACAATACAATAGTTGTAGTAAACCAAGATCACAAGAAGAATAACCATGCACAAAAGACACCAGAAATATCCTGGGAAAAACCTTCTCAATCAAGGGAAAAACCCAACAATCCTTTGCTATACTGCCAAGAGAAGATCCACCATCCACCACCAAACCCCAGCACACAAGAGGGTGCTTCTAAGACTGAGAAAACTGTTGAATTTTAATGCTTAGCTCATGCACATGTAGTTTATTTCATTTATCATGTACTTGAACCATAAACAATGCAGCAATACCATACACAAGTGCTGCAGTAACCAAGATCACAAGAAGAATAACCATGCACAAGAACACAAGAAATAACCTGGGAAAACCCTTCTCARTCAAGGGAAAAACCCAACAATCCTTCGCTATATTCTCAAGAGAAGATCCCCCACACCATAGACCTTAGCACACAAGAGGGTGCTTACAAAACCTAGAAACTAGCGCCCAAGAGAGGTGCGCACTTCTGCTGTACAAGTGCTTGCTGAAATTTTGAGATGATGAGTGAGTGTGATCCACAATGGGGATCCACTCTTATTGGCACAATAGGGCCGACTTCTATAACTCAAAAATATAATTAATCTTTACACAATATTAATTATCTTTCACATGGTGGGGCCGACTTGTACCCTTCACAACATAAATTAGGGTTACAACAAATCTTACTCTCAGACAACATAGTAAGGATTTCTCTCATCCTCTAGTGCTAAGCCACTAGGGACATGTCCACTTGTGCTCAGCCACAGGGACGTCACACTCAACAGATTAACTCAACTGAGTCCACAGGAGTACCATCTGGAGCACCATCTCAAGCCGACTCAACTAAGTCCATAGGAGTACAAGGCAGGAGACCATCTCAAGTCGACTCAACTCAGTCCAGAGGAGTACAAGGCAAGAGACCATCTCAAGTCATCTCGACTTAGTCCAGAGGAGTAGACAAGAGACCACACGTCATCACAACTCAGTGCAGAGTCTGACACACACCCATCACATGGGCACACCCAACACTTGGGCTCTCTCTCACAGATGTCTCAACTCAGTCCAGAGGAGAACGATTTGGAGGATGTCTCATGAAGCTGCAATCAACGACACTCCCTCTTAGCTAGGGAGGCATTCTCCACCAAGCCAAGTCTCTCACGGAAGTACTCGAACTTCATCCTGGCAAGCGGTTTGGTGAAGACATTTGCAACCTGCTTATGTGTAGAAAGGTACTGCACGTGTACTGCTTTCCTCTGCACCATATCTCTGATATACCGATATTTCATCTCAATGTGTTTCGATTTATCGTGAAACACAGGATTCTCTGAGAGCTTCACACAGCGTTGGTTATCACAATGGATAACGGTGGAATCCATCTCATGACCAAATAAATCTGCAAGGAGCTTGCGAAGCCACACTGCTTCGCGGAATGCCACACATAACACTATGTACTCTGCTTCTGCGGTACTCAAAGCCACATAGCTCTGTTCCCAACTGCACGAAGAAACCATGGAAAATCCCAAAGTAAAACAACAACTAGATGTGCTCTTCCAGTCCACTGCGCTCCCTCCCCAATCTGCATCGGCATATCCCTGCAATCTCATGTCTACACCGGAGGCATATCTCAAGCCATATCCAATTGTGCCTCGTAGATATCTCAGCACATGCTTCGCTGCTATCCAGTGAGTCTGTCTCGGCTGACTCATAAACTCACTGAGTACATTCACTGCATAACATATATCAGGTCTGGTGTTCACCAGATACATCAATGATCCAATCAACTGTCTGTAAAGATATGGGTCAACCTTGGCTGAATCAGAAGAAATCTCGTTCAGTTTCTTCAGATTCATCACCATCAGTGTAGCCATGGGCTTGCAGTCTGTCATCTCAAATTTCTTCAATATCTCCACTGTGTATTTCCCTTGACTCAGGATAATCTCATCAGTCCTGTGCCATACTTCTAGTCCCAAGTAGTGTGCATCATACCCAGGTCCTTCATCTCAAATTCAGAAGCCAATGCACGCTTGCATTCAACAATAAGACTTTCTGAACCGGTGAGGAATAAATCAACATACAGGACCAAAATCAGGCACTCGTCACCAACAATATGGTAGAATAGGTTGGGATCAACAACATTCTTGCTGAAGCCCAAACTCATCAAGAATCCATCAATCTTCTCATACCAAGCATGAGGTGCCTGCTTTAGTCCATACAGGGCTTTCTTCAACCTGCACACATGAGACTTCTGCTCATGTATTACAAATCCATCTGGCTGCTCGATGTAAATTTCTTCCTCAATCTCACCATTGAGAATGATTGTCTTTACATCCATCTGATGTAGTCTCCAACCCATGGATGCAGCTACGACAATGATTGTACAGATGGAAGTGTATTGGGAAACATGAGCAAATGTCGCTTCATAATCTATTCCCTCCACCTGAGAGAATCCTCTAGCCACAAATCTCGCTTTGTATTTCTCGACACTTCCATCAGCTGCATGTTTGATCTTATAGATCCACCTGGAAGTCACCATAAACTTCCCTTCTGGTCTTGGAACAATATCCCACACATCATTCTTCATGATGGATTGATACTCTTTTGTCATGGCATCTTGCCATACATGCTGGCCTGCTGCTTTTCCATGACAAGAAGGCTCAGTATCAATGATGTGGCTCATAGCTGAAACATAGCTTGAAAATCTCTGTGGTCTCTTGCTCTCTCGGAATGTACCTCGAGGAGCTGCATGTCCCTCTGCCTCCTGTAGAGTCCGTCGAGCCCAGGCAAGCCTTTTATGGGTTACTGGGATATCTCTGGGAACATCAACTGGAGCTACGAGATCAACTGGATCGACTCGATCAATGACTATCTCTCTTTGAACTGCTGAAGGGGGAGAAGGTACTATCTCGCTGTCAATCTCCATTTGAGATTCTCTAGATCTTCGAAAGGCTATCTCTTCCTCAAAGGTGACATCTCTGCTCACCTCAATCTGTCTCTGACCAGGGATGTATATCTGGTAAGCCTTCGAAGATTCACTGTACCCCACAAATGTGCCCTTTCTGCCTGAAGGGTCTAGCTTGGTCCTCTTCTCCTTGGGTACATGAATGTATACTGGACACCCAAATATCCTAAACTGTCCAACCTCAGGCTTCACTCCGGTGAAGGCTTCTTTGGGAGTCATGTTCTTCAAAATCTGATGAGGACTCATGTTCTGAACATACACAACTGTCATGGATGCTTTTGCCCACAAAATCATAGGTAGATTCTGATCATGTATCATCACTTTGGTTGCCTCAATGATGGTTTTGTTTTTCCTCTCTCCAACCCCATTTTGCTGAGGGTTATAAGGAATGGTGTACTCCCTCTTGATTCTTGCCTCAATATAGAAATCACTGAAATCCCTGGAGGTGTACTCTCCTCCATTATCTGATCTCAGCAACTTGATCCTCCTCCCGGTCAGGTTCTCAACCCGAGCTTTAAACTCTAGAAATCTCGCAAACACTCCATCCTTGGTCTTCAAGAAATAAATCCACATCTTCTGAGAGTGATCATCGATGAAGAGCACATAGTAGAAATATCCGTTCAAGGAAGCAACAATCATGGGTCTACAAACATCTGAATGTATCAAGTCCAAGATCCCCTTGAATCTGCTGTCACTGCTCAAGAAGGACCCCTTGACATTCTTGCCAAGAGCACAACCTCTGCAAACGCCATCATGCTGAACATATATCTCTGGAAGGCCTGTTACCATCTTCCCCAGAGTGGGAAGGGCTCTATAATGTATATGAGCAAGTCTCCTATGCCATAGCTTGCTCAAGCAGATAGTATTATGTAACAGGGCCTGGATTGGTTGGACAGTCAACCTGTACAAGCTGTTTTCTCGAACACCAATCACTCTGGCATAATTCATATGCGAGTTCTTGTGCCATGCAAGAACTTTTCCTTCATAGAAGGTAACCTTGTAGTCTTTATCCTCTAAGGCAAAAATAGAGACAAGGTTCCTTTTCATCCCAGGTACATACAATACCTCACTCAACTGAAGTGGTATGTCAGAATCTAGTTGGAATGTAGAAGTTCCAACTCATTTCATAGTATATCTGCCATTGTCTCCAAGTACAACATGTAGACTAGACTCTTTCTCAACAAGGTCTGTCAGATGATCTCTATATCCAGTCATGTGTCTGGAAGCACCACTGTGAATTAACCAAATATCACTATCAGTAGGAACTGTACCTGAGAGTGCTGATATGAAGAAGAATGCTTCATCTTTTATGTCTTCATCTCTCTGAAGTGGTTCTGGATCAACATCTGCAGTGGATGCAAGTTGTCTTCCTTTCTTCCTGGTAGGACAATTTCTCGCAATGTGTCCATACTTGTCACCTCTGAAACACTGAATCTTTGAGTTTTCTTTTCTATGTTCATGACCTGAAGCTGATGAAGTTTTCTTGTCTTTGAATTCTTTGTTGAAAGTTCTTCTATTTCTTCTTCCTTTTTTTGTATCAAAAGCAAGAGCATGATTGTCATCATGATGGGAGTTTTTCACTCCTCTGGCTATGAGTCTGGTTTCCTCCTGGGTGTAGTCTGTCCATAGACGATCAAATCCAGGTAGATCTGCTCTACCAATGATACTTTGAAGAAATGGTTCCCAATGTCTTGGAAGAGCATTGATAGTTGTCAAGACAAGTTCTCTATCTGATATGGTTTCTCCAATGGCACCCAATTGATCTATGATCTCTAAAATCTTCATGAAGAAGGTAGCAATGGTGTCAGCTTTTGTCATCTTGATATGTTGAAGCTGATTCTTCAATGTAAGGGCTCTGAGGGTGTTGTTACTCTCAAACATATTCTTCAATGCTTCATACATCTCATAAGTTGTCTTTAGGGTAGCAATATGAGGTAGTAGATGATCTCTTACTAAATAGATGATTATCTTCCTTGCTTTGACGTCATATGCCTTCCAATCATCTTCCTCTTCATCGGTAGTTGTTTTTGGTAGAGTCTTTTCTATCAAACTTAATAGGTCATCCTCTTCCAGGGTAATCTGTAGTCTTGACTTCTAGGAACTGAAGTTGCTTTATCCATCAAGCCTATCTTCCACCAAAGTTCTATTCCTCATGGTTTGCAGATTCTTCCATAAATCCTAACGGCTAGGCTAGGATAACAACCTTAGGTTTCGTTGGACTTATGACTGCCAACAATAAGCCTTGAAGGTAAGAAGAACACTGGTGAGCTGCAAAAATCCTTCAATGAGTTGCAGAAACCCTAAAACCGAAATTATGCAGAAAATTGCGGAAACCCTAGAAACCCTAGGGCCAAAAATCAAAAGTTCTCCGATTTGCAATCTGAGAGTCTTTGGAGGTGCGCTGAAGGAGGTCGTACACTCCTATGCAAAATTTAGCCTCAACATTCCAGTGTAAAGTGCTGAAACTAGCAAAAGAAGGGGAGTTGTTTTTTTGCAGTTGCAACAAGGAGGTGACAACTGGCTTCTTCAATGGCTTGTGCAATGGTCTCTTCAGGATCTCTGCTCTGATCCCATGTTGAATTTTAATGCTTAGCTCATGCACATGTAGTTTATTTCATTTATCTTGTACTTGAACCATAGACAATGCAACAATACCATACACAAGTGCTGCAGTAACCATGATCACAAGAAGAACAACCATGCACAAGAACACAAGAAATATCCTGGGAAAACCCTTCTCAATCAAGGGAAAAACCCAACAATCCTTTGCTATATTCTCAAGAGAAGATCCCCCACACCATAGACCTTAG
>JZKD02S1078111.1:201623-212372 GCA_000966675.3 Picea glauca
TTTTTCTTCAAAAATGACCTGATGGAAGGCTGTGCTCCAGGGGTGGTTCGTGTAGGAAAAAAAGGTGAAAGTCTCCCGATACCTGAATCTGTGGAGCCCCTCCCACTACCTTGCCACTCTGGGGTAGATGTCGCTGAACTTCTAAATGAAAGTTCGGCCTTCTTTGCCGCTTTTTCATCTTTCTTTTTATCCTTTGCTTCAAGCGAATCAAATGCAACTCTCATAATCTCCGAGGTTGTTTGATCACAAACGTCAACATCATGCCCGAGGATTTTAGCTAAATGATATTTCAACCTGCAAATCCCTCCCGACATATTCACGCCACAGAGTTTGCAATTCAATTTTTGTCGGTTTGTCCCATCTTCAGGGATCCCATACACCCAAAATGGATCCAAAGGCTTTGGCATATTTTTTGATGAAATTGACAGCTTCAAAATTCAACCCTAAGGCACAAAAAAACAAGAAAACGATATTAAACCCCACTAGAAAAAAATAACAGCCCATTGGTAAAAAAAATCAGACCTCTAGATTAGATTATTAGCAATGAAACATGACAATAAGAGTGGAGAAAAAATTAACAGCAAGGCTCAAGCTTGCTGTCCCATAAAAAAAAACATTACATTGTTTTATGGGCATGAAAATCATGGCAAAATGACCCAAAAAAAAACAAAACGTAGGCAAGCAAAGAGGCAAGCAAACTTGCAAAAATCTATGGAAAAAAAACATTAACATGGAGGGATTTAGATACATACCTATGAATGGAAGATTTAACACCGGTTGGCAAATGAAATTGAACCCTTGCTCCACTTAGAAATCCTTGATGGTGATGATGATGGTTGTTGAGTTGCCTCCACAGTGATTGAGGAAGACCACAAACCCTTTTCCTTCCTTCTCCACAAGCAAAAAAACACAAATGACCAAAAAAAAAACCAAAATGCGCCCTTATGCCCACGGGTTCCCTGCGTCTGGCGACTTTTTGGGTCGAACCCCGACTTATTCGAAAAAGTCGGCGATTTTTAGTAAAAGTCGTGACTTTTTAAAAATACAAAAAATCACGATTTTTTAAGGGGTAAAAGTTCGCTCAGGGTAAAAGTCGCGAAAAATCGCCGACTTTTTCAACACTGGTTCAACTTTGTGACGTATAGCATGATTTTGCCTATGTTGTAAATAAACAAGCACTACTAATCATGAATGCAATTTCAATAGCTTGAGAAACATTCTGAAGATCATCCATGCAATTTTCTTCCACAAACATTCACTACCATTGCAAATGTGTCGCATTGTGATGAGGATTTATTCACTACATGTCACATTGTAAGTGCACTGCAGTATTTGCCCATGTCTCACATCTATGGATCTTCAGCATGAGCAATTCTTGTCTGCAAGACAGGTCACTAATAAATGCAAATTTTCTGGGATAAGTTTGCAATTTTCTGGGATTTGCCAATCCTTTTGCATGATTTAAGATGCCATACGCATATTAGAAATATGCTATATGCAGTTTATACTATTATAGTCTACTTGTAAGAACTGTAATAGCTAAATGTATGTGTTTATAAAATGGCCTTCACTAGGAATAGAAAGAGTGTTTCGTTTACACTTGTTGCTTTTATAGCATGTTGTTTTGACTTTCCTAGGAATGGGCTTTTTCAGATTTTAGTGCTATTAGAAATGTACATTAAAAATTTAAACCTTTTTTTTCTATGGTGCAGCTTCTTGAACACTACAGTGGGATTTGGCATCAGAGTAGGATAAGGAAATTTTTGACATCAGATGATTGGGCAGATTCTGACAGTAAAGGGAGACCGTGGATTGGACTTCTTTCATTACTTAGAAAATATCCAGAGCACTTTGTCATCAATACAAGGTCTAAAGGAAGAGTGACTCAAGAGTTTGTATCATTGGTGTCTCTCCTTTCATAATCGGGAAACTTCTGTTGCATTGCAAGCCGGGAGCACCAGTTGTAGTTTATATGTTTTTTTCGTGACTAGTAATGAGTTACAAAAACCAAATGTATATTTTATCGTAACTTTTTAATGTGAGTTTACATGCTAATTGTATGTTGTTTATTTTTAACATTGAAAAAGGAGATTATATCATGTTTACTAAAATATTTACAATACAAACTAGATAGGCCTGAGAACTCGAGAAGCCAGCATGGTATCCATGCTTTGAAGTTTGAACCATATTCTGGTTTCTCCTTCAGAACTTTACGGAAAATTGTCTGACATGCTTCAATAATAAAAAATAGAGGGATGCAAATTCTTATTGCTGCCAAACCAAAAATAAATATACTTTTATATCAGCTGCTTATTCTAGGGAAGCCACTGTTGATCTTATCAACAAGGGTCAAATAGATGTTCATTTATCTGAATACTGACACAAGATCTCTTTTTTTTACTATCTCCACTGCTCTAACCTCATGTAAGTTGTTTCCGACAGTGCCTCTAAACATTTTATCCATCGTCTCTACTTACATTTCCTCCATATTCATTTTCTCCATCTGCAGCCTATTCTTCATGAACTTCCCTTTTTGATGTATTTGCTGGTCTCTTTGAACTGGTTTTCCAAGCGTTTGACCTTGTTTTTGAGGGTTCTTGAGTCTGCAGTCAGAGCTTTTCTCTTTCAATACATTGGATTTTCAGTTTGTTGAAACCAAGTTCAATTTTAGCCAGGAGCTCTTTTTGAATTTCGTGCATTTTGGTAATCACCTCAATTTCGAAGCTTGCCAGAGTATCTTGCATGCCCATATTTAGTTCTGCCACAGCATTAAGTTTATTCTAGCATTCACTAGTTGTCTTAGGATCTTGAGTGAAGGCAAGTGTTTCCTTCACATAATTTTTGTTTTCTGCCTCTTGCTTATGATGCTCAGTTTTCCCATAGTTATCCATTCCTCTAATTATCATCTGGGTGAATCAATGAATCTGCATTTTACAGTATCACTAAAACTTTACTCCATGGAATCTACTTCTAGCTTATGATGCTCATTTTTCCATATTTCTCTAATTATTGTCTCGCTGAATCACTTATTCTCCTTTTATAGTATCATTAAAGCTCTTCTCCACCTTATTGCACACTGCCTATTCAATCTCCCCTGTAGTAGCTGCCTAAGGTTCCACCTTCCTCATATGGTGTACGCCTTTTTTTTTGATGTGGTCTAGCGAAAGGTATTCTAGGCTTAAGAAAAGCTCTCCTCTCTCCCTTGCCTTGCAGGTTGTGAGCAAAGCAGAGCAAAATGAGTGGAGTAAAGAGAGACCAGAGGTAGTGCACTAGAGGCAAAACATTGATAGATAAATTATCTCGTTACTAGATGAGGATGAAGGTTACAGATTATGAATTTGATAGGTATTGAAGGTCTCTTTCCCCAATTACCACATCTATATGAACGTTGTGCATCTATCCCTTCAGGTGATTTTTCCAGTGCTATCAGACTTGACCAAGGAACATTTTTGTTTGGGCAAAAACTGCTCCCACTCGGCTACTGACTTGATGGACTTGGCTGAAGTTATCCTCAAAGAGTGACTCAACCAAGTCACTGTTAGGTGTCAGCCAGCCGACAGGGCCCAAGCTTGGACAAAAGATGAAGCCCTAACCTACCTAAACCTTAATTCTTCCTTACAAATAGAACCCCTCACCTTGCTTTCCTTAATCGACTTCTCATTTGGATTGTTTGGAGCTGAAAAATACCTTGCCTGGTCGGTTCTTGTAGCAGATTTGGCACTGACTTGCAGCCTATTTCAGAGGAGTTTGGACTGTGGAGGTTATTTAGAGCGTCAAGATTTATGTATCATGTCCCAGTCTATCAATTACTTTTTCAGAACTTTAAATCTCAATGTGATTTTCCTATTTGTACCCTTACGTGCAGTATAAGTTTGTAAACTTGCATGTTTGGTGTCTAAATGTTTGTATTTACCTTGATGTGCATGAATATTTTTTTTCTTAAATTTTGAAAATTTTGTATATTTTTCAATAGTGTTTCCAGAGCATGGAACAAAGTGAGGTACAGGAGCGCTGAGAGTGCTCCTTCCAAAAGAATCCCGAGACCAAAGCATCTTAGGAGCATTTCATATATAATATATATTTTACATATGATAATGAATATATATTTTTAAAAATTTCAGAATGCAAAATTTGTTGCATAAAATATGAAAACATAGATTTTTGTGATAGGTAGACAAACACTACATTATTAAGAAGATAGAAATTCCATCCATAGTAGATTAATCATTAGAGCATCAACCGTTTAGTACATAGATAATTTAAACCATCTAGCAGTTACAAAATTGGGAGAAAATTGGATATTGAAGATGAAAATAGATCTTCAATTTTTTTATAAATCTAACCTAAAATAAACTACGAAATAGTATTTTGCACATAAGGATCACTAAAAATAACTTAGTGCTGAAAACAAGCATTACATTTTTATTGCTCATCAGCAAGTGCCCCATTTATCCTTCGAGGTTGCAATGTGCACACATTTTACTTTTGGTGATTGAAGGGATTCCCCATTTCTACTCTTTAACTTATGTCCCGATTTTTCTTTGTTCTTGTGTGATATTATTTGTTATTGTCCAGTTTGGAGCATGACATAGGAGTTTTCCTTTGACTCCTGAGTAATGAGAATTTTACGGATTGTTAATTAGTGAAGGAATTTTATTGTCAAAGACCAGAAAGTATCATGCGGCCAATGTAAAAGGAGACATCCCCGTGTGAAATATCAATATCCTGCATTAGAGACCAATGTGTCATGGGATTTTTTGTGCCACGATTTATGGAATTCAACAAATGATCTATTGAGTTTTGGGGTCTTCTAGCCATGGGAGAGAAATGCTCTAGTACAAACTATGTAATAAGAATTTCCAATAGCTTCCTTTGTGCTGTATAACCAGGCTAGCAAATACAAATTGAAAAACTAACACTAAATGTCACTAGCTCTCTAAGCAACACCCATTCTACATAACTCAACCAATCTACCAAACAATGGAGAGATTAGTGAGCGATCCATTTTGGTTCTGTTATCGCGCAATCTGTACTTGCCCAAAGCTCGAGACAAGTAGGACAAGATTGACGTAACACTGGGTTAATCCTATCACTGTCACCTCAATAGGATAAACCCACTCCAAGGGAGACGTCCCAAGACCTAGTGGTTTGATGAAGGGAAAAGGATAAGGTAACCACCCCTCTCTCTAGGTCACTCAAATCAAATTTATGCCTTGAAGGATGAAGCAAAAAGGGTAAAATAAGGTGTACCTGCCCTTAACCAAGACAACAAGCAAACATTGTGGCAGTTTACAAGCAACAAGTGATATTAATGCTTTAGCAAGACAATGATCTTGTAAGAAATATTGCTAGTCGACCAGTATGTGCAGCAATTAAGAGATGTATAACAGCATAAAATAAAGTAATGACAGCTGCAATATGCTCTTCAGAAAATGCCTTGAATGACAATGTAATGTAATACTTGAACACTTAGATGATAGTGCTATGTCATATGCAGATTCTGAATTGATTAGGATAGCAAATAAACTTGGATAGGCTGCTAAAGGATGGCTGTAACAGTGGTTATAACAGCAGCAGTTTTAAGAGTTAGTACTAAATTAGGTTAGTTGGTTAGGTTAGGTTAGCAAGGTAATGAGTGCAAGTTTGAGTTTGAAAGTTGGTAGGTTTGTCAAGGAGATAGGGTTGAAGACTAGTGCCTTCAAGAGGGTGATGGAGTCATAGGTGGCGGCTCCTTTTGAGGCTAATAACAAGATGATAATGTTGATCTAAGGATGAAAAGAGGCCTAGGAGGAGTAGCACCTTAAGTCCTCCTAGGGTTCCAAACCTTAAGAAGAGAGATACCTAGGGTGTAGGCTCTTCTAGGCCCTAGCATCTCCTTCTCCCTAGACCCTTTTAAGATTACATTTATTATGCAACAACAACTTAATCAATGTCTCTAAAGTGCTAGCACTTTAGGGCTTTAGAGGCTTGACAAATTATCAAATCTACTTAGTAAAGCTTGGTAAATAGAAAGCAAAGAAATAGCACCTCAATTTCTTTACTTCTAGCATTTATTAGGCATGCAATTTCATAATCTTTAACATGAGCAAGTAAATCATATCATAATCATTCAAATAAATGACGAGCAAAATTTACGTACTTTCACCAAGAATAATCATGCAAAACAACACTAGATTGCCAAGAAACTTCACCAATTTAGATCCAAGTTGCAAGAAAAATCCTCTAAGAGTGATGCGCCTAACTATTTCAGCCAAATACTCAAGAGGGCACAAATTTCAGTCCTCTTGTCTCCCAATGACAAGTTATGATGAAAAATGAATGTACTTTTTGTTTATTTATACCAAAATTTGACCTTTAATTACTCTAGGTAAAAAATCAGGGCCGACCCTGAACAATTATTACACAAATTAAATTTACATAAAAAACACAAGATAAAACCCTAATAGGGTGACGCCATGCTCCTCTAGGGTGGCATTGAGCCCCATGTGTGGGACGTTGAGCAAGAAAGGTGCAATGCTAGGCTTCCAAAAGCCTTAAATCATGCCCACACGTGCCACAAGCCTCATCATTGTTTTCAAAATATGAAACCCTAGCCCTGGTGACGTCTAGGGCTATAAGGGTGATGTCTAAGGCCTCCAAGGGATAACATCTAGGTGGGAGGAGCTGAGGACCCTTCATCTAGGCCTGCCAAAGTGCCTCCAAAGGAAACGACTTCCTTCTTCATGGTGCAAGTCAACAATCTCCGTCATGCCCCTTGCATGGGGTCTCATCATCCATATGTGGGCTTCAGGCCCTCATGGAGGTCTGAACTAGTCATCTCCTCATGAATATCTGTCCACCGGGAAAAGTCCTACAAAGACAACAAGTACGTGCTCCAGGGGTCCATGAGTCACACGTATCATAGCAAGTAAATCACGTCTAATAATCAAAGCACAAGAACATGTGCATCAAACCCCCCTAACCCAAACAAATGCTCAAAGACATTATACAACTTGCCAAATTTAGGTTTGGAGAGGGTCTCAAGATGTCCTATTGGGTCAATAACCCCCAAGTCTAAGGTGTTTCCCAAGTGGAACCAATCCTAGTCATGTGTGTGTATGAGATGATGTGGGGTATACCTTTGGGCATGGGGTTCATGTGATGCTAGGGATTGTAGAGTCTTACCTATGGGCGCCTTTGTGGAGGGTGAGATGCACCTTGTCATTAATGCAATTGTTTCCAAGCCGATTTATTGCCATTTTCACTTTTTAGCTTTTCTTTTTATTCTTTTTTTATGCTTCAAGAAACTAGTTGAAGGCCATTGTCCTGGCTTGGTGACCAAGTGTGATAGTGTCATTCACAAACACTTCACGGAAATAAGAAGGTTGGCTCGTGATGAAACCCCCTTTCTCTTAGTTATGCAACGAAGAGCCACTACCCTGGCTTGGTGACCAGATAATGGTAATGTCATACTGCTACATGTTTATGATCATGATAGGTCGGCTCGTGATGAGACCTCCTATCAACCAACTAGTACCTTGAGTATTTTACTTTATTTTTTGTGGGTCCCCTTTTCTTATCGAGAAGCGTTTGACTGTTTTCTCAGGAATACCTGGGCAAAGCATCTCAAAGGCTCATAATTGGATTTTAACTCTTGCTAGCTACTTTTACCCTTTGGGCCTTTAGCCCCTTCTTCCCATGAGGCAATGTACAAACCCTTCCTGGTACAAACCCTTCCTGGGTTAATTCATCCTAATGCCCAAAAGATGGGGAGGTGGAAGGAATAAAGATGGAAAGTGGTAAGTATGGTGGAAACAGGCGATGACTCTTCAAGGAACCACCCAGTGGCAACCTATCCTAAGGGGAACCGACTTACTAGGGCACCATGTCACCCTCCCAGGTTTAAACGAGACAAAGAGCATAAATTCCAAGCAAACGTTTTGAAATCAAGAAAGATTCAATACAACATATTCAAGTGCTTCAAATATCAGAGTGATACATACCATAATATCTGGACTCATTACCTCATGGAGCAAGACCCATTGCCTCCTAGGACCAACCCGATGTGATGGACACTATTGCTGGCGATGTGTAGAATGTATTGAAGAAAAGAGGGGTCCTCCGGGGCCATGCTCAAATCACCTGACTCTCAGTACTCCATGCCTGGAACTTGTGGACCTCGAGACATGATCTTCTTAGTTATCCCTAGGCTAGGGGATAACATTTGGCTCCAACTTGGGGACATGTGCTCACCGTAGAGCGCATGAGAACCTCACCATCTATGGTATGACCTATGCTTGCTAAATCTCAACAAAAGATATTAGTAACATCTAGGGTGGTGATATCACCCTTTGTCCATATGTGACAAACAAAATCAAAACTCTAATCTCACATATGATCATGAGCATACATATATACAAATGAAGTAAAGAAAATGTGTAAATGCATCTAAGTTTCTAGAATGATGTGCAAATGGTATGTATAGTGGATGAAAATGCCTATCTATCTACCTACACTTACCTGTCATGTTGTTAGTGGGAAATAAAGCTTGAGGTGGATATCATTCACAGGTAGTCTTAGAGATTCTCCCTCAAGTGTTGACAAACTAAAAGAATTCACCCCTGCTTGACCAACAATCTTGTATGGTCCTGTCCATAAGCCATCAAGCTTCTTGTGCATACCAGGCTTCTCCCTTCTCTTGTCCCACAATAGTACCAAATCCCCTTCCTTGAGGCTTCTATCTTTTGCTTTGTGATCAAAAGTCTCTTTGACCTTCTCTTGGTTCTTTGCCATTTGACCCAAAGCGGTCCTCCTGGATTCATCTAATTCTGTCAATTGGCCAATTCATCCTTGAAGCACCTCTTGGTCTGTTGTATATTGTTGGGCAAAGCGGAGGATGGGAATTTGGAAATTCACAGGGAACTTATCTTGCAACCCATATACTAACTCGAAGGGAGTCTTTCTTGTAGAAGTCTTTGTCGTTATGCGATCTTCCCACAGAGCATATTTGATCTTGGTATCCCAAGCCTTCTTATAACCTTCTTAATGATGTTCATGAGATTCTTGTTGCTTGATTCCGCCAAACCATTACCTTGAGGGAAATAGTTTGACGAGTGGGATAGAGTGATGCCATACTTGAAACATAATTCTGCCAAGGCGAGGGAGCTAAATGCTTTGGAATTATCTGTGGTGATCTTGGTAGGTGTCCCAAATCTCCTTATAATTCTATCTTTCAAGAATTTCATGACCACGTCTTTAGTTTCCTTCTTTGTAGGAATGGCTTCTACCCATCTAGTGAAATAATATGTGGCAATCAAAATCCATTGCTTGAGTTATCCTTGAATTCACCGATGAAATCCAAACCCCACTGCTGGAAAAGGGGTTTCTATAACCACATGCTTTAGAGGTTGTGCAGAGAGCTTTTGCTTTCCTGCGAAGTACTGACAAGGTTGGCAAGAGCGGACATATCTATGAGTATCAACGAACAGTGTTGGCCAGTAGTATCCAACCCTCAAAATCTTATGGGCAGTGGTACGAGAAGAAAAGTGCCCTCCACAATACCCTGTGTGTAGCTCCTTTAATAAACGATTAGCTTCATCCTTATTCACACATCTAAGGAGGAATCCATCGAGGTTTTTCCAACCTAAACCGTCCTGGGTCAAGCAATACTTCATGGCCTTGAGTCTCAGATCCCTTCTTTTATAATCTATCAAGTGGTCTGGGCAAGTTAAGTTCTTGAGGTTGTAGATAATGTCAGAGTACCATTCATCATGTTCTAGTTCACTTACTACCATGTTCACTTGTTCGTTTTCCCCTATTTGTATGGCTTCTTCATTGCTCTCAGTTAACATTTGAGCTAGCCCTTGTCCTTTTATGATCTTTGTGGGTTTTATCTCTAGGTTGTACTCTTGGATTTTGGACATCCACTTCCCCCTAGTTCCCATGCAATCTTGTTGTGACAAAGCATCTTTTACTGCCGGGTATGGGACGTAGGCCTTGATTTTGTTATATCCAACATAGTTTCTAAAGTGTTTAAAGGACTTGACCAAGGCGTAAGCTTGTTTTTCAGTAATTGAGTAGTTTAACTCTGAATCCATGAGGACTTTGCTCATGAATGCAATGAGGTGCACATGATTATCAGTATCCTTCTGCAACAAGACACCTGCAATAGTATCTTGAGAGGCAAAGGAGAATATCATGAAGTCCCGGGAGTAGTCAGGGCTAATTAAAACCGGAGCTTGGGAAATGGCATCTTTTATGTCTTCAAAAGCTCGCAAACATTTGTCATCCCATTTGAAGGCTACGTCTTGCTTTAGTAAGGTACTCATGGGTTTCACTCTCTCAGCAAAATTGGGCACAAATCTTTGAATAAAGTTTATTTTCATGAAGAATGACTGGAGAGCCTTTTTGTTGGTGGGAGGGCGTACATTCTTGATAGATTGGATTCTCTCTGGATCAACATAAATTCCATCTTCTGACACTATGTGCCATAACAACTTGCCTTTGTCTATTCCAAAAATGGACTTTTTGTTGAAATAATGTAACTGTGAAGAGTATTCTTATTATTATTGTTATTTTATTTATAGGATTAATCCTCATTGTGGATTAATCATGTTGGTAATTGTATTAGGACCAAATCCCCTTTTGCGGATTGATCATCGGACAATTGTAATAGGCAGAATAAGAAGTCGGCCCCAACAGTTATTATTGAGACCCATAATTAAATTAAAGGTGGGTTTACCCACCCAGAGTGAGAGGTCGGCCCTGCCA
>JZKD02S1078111.1:212382-226935 GCA_000966675.3 Picea glauca
AATGGGGATTAATCTAATAATAAAAATAATAATAATGACATGATTAATCCACAATGGGGATTTAATCCAATACCAAAATAATAAGAATGCTCTTCGCAGTTACATTATTTCAACAGGGCCATAGGACAATAAGGTGTGTACTGAAGTCCTCTATGGGTAGCCATCAATGGAGTCACCAGATAATCTCCTTTGGATTATCAAAGTGAGTAAGGGAATCACCCTCAGTGGAGTCGTCAGGTAATCTTTGTAAAATAAAGGCTTTGAGGAAAAGGCTTACCGAAAGTTTGTTGTTGAGGAAAATTTGACTCGGTGTTCCTTGGCAATGATGCCAAAAATGTTATCGTACAATCTGTACTTTCCCAAAGCCCGAGGCAAGGAGGAAAATATTGACATAACACAGGGGTAATCCTATCACCGTCACCTCAATAAGATACCCCTTTCTGTTTAGGAGAAGGATAAACCCACTCCAAGGGAGACGTCCCAAGACCTAGTGGTTTGAGGAAGGGAAAAGGATAAGGTAACCACCCCTCTCTCTAGGTCACTCAAATCAAATTTATGCATTGAAGGATGAAGCAAAAAGGGTAAAAGAAGGTGTACCTGCCCTTAACCAAGACAACAAGCAAACGTTATGGCAGTTTACAAGAAACAAGAGATATTAATGCTTCAACAAGATATCGATCTTGTAAGACATAGTGCTAGTCAACAAGTATGTGCAACAATTAAGAGATCTGTATAACAACATAAAATAAAGTAATGATAGCTGCAATATGCTCTTCAGAAAATGCCTTGAATGACAATGTAATCTAATACTTGAACACTTAGATGATAGTGCTATGTCATATGCAGATTCTGAATTGATTAGGATAGAAAATAAACTTAGATAGGCTGATAAAGGATGGATGTAACAATGGTTATAACAACAACGATTTTAAGATTTAGTACTAAATTAGGTTAGTTGGTTAGGTTAGGTTAGCAAGGTACTGAGTGCAAGTTTGAGTTTGAAAGTTGGTAGGTTTGTCAAGGAGATAGGGTTGAAGACTAGTGCCTTCAAGAGGGTGATGGAGTCATAGGTGGCGGTTCCTTTTGAGGCTGATAACAAGATGATAATGTTGATCTAAGGATGAAAATAGGCCTAGGAGGAGTAGCACCTTAAGTCCTCCTAGGGTTCCAAACCTTAAGAAGAGAGATAGCTAGGGTGTAGGATTTTCTAGGCCCTAGCGTCTCCTTCTCCCTAGACCTTTTTAGGATTAAATTTATTATGCATCAACAACTTAGTCAATGTCTCTAAAGGGATAGCACTTTAGGGCTTTAGAGGCTTGACAAGTTAATCCACTTAGTAAAGCTTGGCAAATAGAAAGCAAATAAATAACACCTTAAGTTCTTTACATCTAGCATTTATTAGGCATGCAATTTCATAATCTTTATCATGAGCAAGTAAATCATATCATTATCATTCAAATAAATGACAAGAGAAAAATTTACTTACTTTCACCAAGAATAATCATGCAAAACAACACTAGATTGCCAAGAAACTTCACCAATTTAGATCCAAGTTGCAAGAAAAAGCCTCTAAGAGTGATGTGCCTCACTATTTCAACCAAATATTCCTCAAGAGGGCACAAATTTCAATCCTCTTATCTCCCAATGAAAAGTTACGATGAAAAATGAATGTTGTTTTTGTTTATTTATACCAAAATTTGACCTTTAATTACTTTAGGTCAAAAATTAGGGCCGACCCTGAACAATTATTACACAAATTAAATTTACATAAAAAATGCAAGATAAAACCCTAATAGGGTGACGTCATTCTCCTCTAGGGCGACGTTGAGCAAGAAAGGTGCAGTGCTAGGCTTCCAAAAGCCTTAAATCATGCTCACACGTGCCACAAGGCTCATCATTGTCTTCAAAATATCAAACCCTAGCCCTGGTGACGTCCAGGGCTATATGGATGATGTTTAAGGCCTCCAAGGGCTAACGTCTAGGTGAGAGGAGTTGAGGACCCTTCATCTAGGTCTGCCAAAGTGCCACCAAAAGCAACGAATTCCTTCTTCATGGTGCATGTCAGTAATCTCCGTCATGCCCCTTGCATGGGGTCTCAACATCCATTTGTGGGCTTCAGGCCCTCATGAAGGTTTGAACTAGTCATCTCCTCATGAATATCTGTCCACCGGGAAAATTCTTGCAAAGACAACAAGTACTCCCTCTAGGGGTCCATGAGTAACAAGTATCATAACAAGTAAATCACATCTAATAATCAAAGCACTCGAACATGTGCATCAAACCCCCCTAACCCAAACAAATGCCCAAAGACGTTAGAAAACTCGCCAAATTTAGGTTTGGAGAGGGTCTCAAGATGTCCTATTGGGTCAATAAACCCTAAGTCTAGGGTGTTTCCCAGGTGGAACCAATCCTAGTCATGTGTGTGTATGAGATGACGTGGGGTATACCTTTGGGCATGGGGTTCATGTGATGCTAGGGATTGTAGATTCTTACCTATGGGTGCCTTTTTGGAGTGTGAGATGCACTACGTTATTAATGTAATTGTTTCCAAGCCCATTTATTTCCATTTTGACTTTTTAGCTTTTCTTTTTATTTTCTTTTTATGCTTCAAGAAACTAGTTGAAGACCATTGTCCTCACTTGGTGACTAGGTGTGATAGTGTCATTCACAAACACTTCATGGAAATGAGAAGGTTGGCTCGTGATGATGACCCCTTTCTCTTAGTTATGCAACCAAGAGCCACTACCCTGGCTTGGTGACCAGATAATGGTAATGTCATACCGCTACATGTTTATGATCATGATAGGCTAACTCGTGATGGGACCTCCTATCCACCAACTAGTACCTTGAGTATTTTACTTTATTTTTTTATTTTTTGTGGGTCCCCTTTTCTTACTGAGAAGTGTTTCATTGCTTTCTTGGGAATCCTGGGCGAAGCATCTCAAAGGTTCATAATTCGCTTTTAACTCTTACCATCTACTTTTACCCTTTGGGCCTTTACCCCTTCTTCCCACGAGGCAAGGTACAAACCCTTCCTGGATTAATTCATCCCGATGCCCAAAAGATGGGGATGTGGAAGGGATAAAGATGGAAAGTGGTAAGTATGGTGGAAACAGATGATGACTCTTCAAGGAACCACCCAGTAGAAACCTATCCTAAGGGGAACTGACTTACTAGGGCACCATGTCACCCTAGCAGGTTTAAACTAGGCAAAGAGCATAGATTCGAAGCAAACATTTTGAAATCAAGAAAGATTCAATACAACATATTCAAGTTCTTCAAATATCATAGTGATACATACCATGATACCTTGACTCATTGTCTCATGGAGTAAGACCCGTTGCCTCCTAGGGGCCCTTCGGGGCCATGCTCAGATCATCTGGCTCTCGGCACCCCATGTCTAGAACCTGTGGACCTTGAGACATGATTGCCTTATTTATCCCTAGGCTAGGGGATAACATGTTCAAGAGCACGTTGTCACCTCACTCCCCTTTGGATCACACTTCGAGAGTGGGAGAGGAGGTGTGCTCCCATGTCTCTTAATTATTTTGTCTTTCCAAGTCAACTTCTAGTTGAAGCCCAAGCCCTGATTCGACTGTGAGTTAAAGGCCTCATATACTTCGAATTTGATTGGATTTTTCAATTCATCCTTGAATGTCATGTTAACCTTGGTTATAACTTATATGTGACCACCTATCCCTAACCTTTGGACATGAGGCATGATCTCCCATTGGAGTTCTCATTATTGTAGACCGCCTCTATGTCCTTTCTAATAAAGACCTCAAGATTCTTTTCATTATGAGTATGAGTTCCATTTTCCCCACATGCTCTACATCAACACCTCCTCTCTTTGCATTAATGCAAATGTTAGCTAATTAGTTTGCCACCTTCCTAGTTGATCTTTTTTATGTGGCAAAAGATAATGGTTTCGAAAGTAGGCAAACAATTCAGGATCTCTTTCAATTTGGATATTATTTACTAGTTGGTAGATTTTTCATTCTATCTCCCTCTTTTAAGTGACCTACTATCAAGTGTATACTATTTTCTTTTTATCCACTTTTAATCCTCTCAAAGCTCCATTTATTTTCTCTTAGTATTTATATCCCTTTCAAATCACTGAGAAGAAAGTGCATACTTCACTTATTCTATCTCTAAAGACACCACATTGAATTAGGTTTGGATTCCCTTTAGACACATCATAGAAATGAAGTTTAATAAGGGGGTGTAGGTTTGGAGATCACTTCATATATATATATATTTTGCAAGAATTGGTATCTTTGGTTTCTCTACTTTTGGTTATCTTTGATGTGTCAAACTTCCATCGTTTAAAGGCTCATAGGTCCTTACGAAAATCTTAATGCTATCTTCCATCCAAGAAAGATCCTTAACAATATTTGGAAAATTTCTTTAACTTTATATTAGAGTTGCTCTTTTGCTTTGGATTTATCCTTAAATATTCTATAATTTTTTTACATATTTAAACATAGTTTGAGCTTCCAAATTAGCACCAATCTATTAAATTGATTAACGGTGCTTTCTTTGAATTATTGATGAAAGGATGTGGTTATTTTAGGCTACTGCATAGAAATGGAATATACATATAACTAACGGCCAGAGTTTGAACAAATGCCTTGTATCTCCTTCCTTCTTTCCCTAATTAACTCACATTGATGGTCATTGATCCCCCTTATCTCTAAGTTCAATCGGGTTTTTATTTTATCTTCAATCACCCACCTATAGAAAGGCTAAAACTTCAAAGAGATTTTTTCCACTCTTAGCTCCATATTTTATCCCTTTCATTATTTCTATGCCCATTGGCCAAGAGTTTGTATCCTTTTTTTTATTATTATAAACTTACTTGAAATGGTGTGCCCCCATGAAAGGATGTTTGTCTTCGTTGGAGGATAATAAGTATATGTGTTGAAGAATGCTCCAAATTCCTATAAACCATATTGGTGCCCCTTGGCTTTAGGCTTTGGCATTTCCATGATTTTTCTATGATCCTACGTAGTCATATTTCTTTGGTGGAGACTTTCATATAGTCCCTCATCATGATTGATCCCTCTAGTGAAGGCTTATTTCAAGGTTTTTGGCCAAGGGTTTGTATTGGTTGCATGAGTCCTCCTAGAATGTCCATTTGTTAGTATGGACCTCTTAAAGAGATTATACTTGATAAGTTTGTTTTTCCATAATAGTCTATTCCATGTCATTAAGATTGGAGGTTGGTTGTTGGTTTTTTATGTGTTTGAGATCCCTTCAATTGGTTGTTGACTCATATTTCTCTCAGATTTTGGTCTTTAATCTTGTTTTCTCTTTGCATTGTCACTAGAAGAATTTTATCATTGACCCTTGTGGCCCACTTCGAGGAGGTTCAAATCCTTAAAACCTAAGCCCACAATGGTTTCGGCCTACCGGGATTTTGTTGGGCTACTAGATGCCACGTGTTTCCCTATTGCACTCCTAGAGGATTTTTTTTTGTATTTTTTATATTTCTTTCACTGCTTTGGTTGGGTGTAAGGGTAAAAAATGAATATATTTGACTTGGCTTGCAAGACCATTTTAATTAGTTCAAATCTTTCAACTAGGGTGAACCATTATAAAAATCGAAACTACTAACTTACTTCTAATCTCAACAAATAGATATATTCATATTTTTGCATCCTATAGGATTTTCCATAAGGGGACCTAAGTATTGGGTATGAAGGGATGTGCTCTCAAAATTTAGAATATTGTTGTTAGAAATAAGGAGATGTGCTCGTTTTTCCATAGACAATATAGCAATATTGTCACCCAACCATAGGCTGAAGCCACCCCCGAGCACCTTAACCTTGACAAATAGAATAATTCTAGAAGCAAGCCCTTAGAACCAATAGCCAATCAAGGTAGCATATGTCTCTCCAAAGCTAGTGCACCAAGCAAAGAGTCCAAACCATAACCAAGGAAGAAAGTCCAAACCATAACCAAAGACGAAAATCCCAGTTGCAGTAGCTGCAACTGCACTCCAAAACTTGCGCACCACTAGTCTGTGTGAGTTGTGAGAGTGTGTGTCAAATGAGGTCTAGCACACTCTTATTTATATTCTTCCAAGTGACCTAACTGGGTCGACTTGTACTTCTGGAGGATAAGAATTTAATATAAATTATTATCTTGAGTCGACTTGCCTTCTAGGGTTATTATCTAAAATTTTAGGGTTTCCCTTGCTTCCCGGAATATTCTAGTCTCGTCAAAGGTTACACGTAGAGGTTAATACCTCCCGCAACTACCATAGTATCAACAATTGCAAATATGACTTTGAATTTTTAATTGACTATTGAAGAATAGTTTGGTCTATGATCATTGGTTTGTTCTCTAAAGATTAACAACTAGCAATGTAGATGCCATGCTCCCTCTTTTGTAGTAGATAATTATTGGGCCTTGTTAGAGGACGAAATTGCAAGGTCATTTTTTTGACTAAATGTGGAAAAATTTGATGATCTTGTTAGCCCTAGGTTTCCCCTCTTCCTCTTATTTTTCCTTTTCCTTTTCCTTCTTCCCCTTTTCTCCCTCAAGACTTCATCGAATTTTAGGGCCAAACCTTTTCGTCACCTCCACATCCCTTGTTTATGCATACTCCATTGCCTCCACACATTACCTTCCCACCTTCACACCAAATTCTAGTGTTGGTGTGGAGTGTGAAGTCTCCAACCTCCAATATCCTTGACACATCACACTCCCACATATCACATCACCTTCTACCACTATTGCATTCCATGTTCTATATTGTTGCATTTCCTTTATATATTCATGGAATTCTTGTGTGGGATGTGGATTGTGGATTGTGCAACACTTCACTTCCATTTATTCATGCCAATCCCATCGAAACTCATTCTTGCATACTGCATCACCCCCTTCACATTTGATTTATCTTTATACCATTGTACCTACGTATCCCACCTTCACATTGAACTCTTGTGCGGGGTGAAAAGTCTCAAACTTCCCTTCACTCATGTCCTTCCCTCTATATCTGCATGAGACCCAAGGCTTGGCCAACAAGGTCGACAAGTAGATAGAAGGCCTCTAGTGGGAAGGTAGACATGTGACATATGGTGGACAAAGCATAATTAGGACTAATGGAAGTGTAGTGAACCAACTCGGTTCATGCGCAAAATATCCAAAATACTTGGAATATAAAGAAATCCATTTAGAATATATATATATATATATATATATATATATAAGAGAAAAATATGAGATGATTACAAATGAGAAATGATGGCTATATATATACCCACACAAGAGTGCCGTTTAATAAGATACATGACCTATCATATGAGGTGTCTCTTCATTAGTAATTAATTGTTAATTATTAGTTATTCATTTATTATTTATATTTATATATTTAATATATATTTATGTTTGTTACATTATCTTCTCCTTTAGAAATGTTTTGTCCTCAAAGNTATATACCCACACAAGAGTGCCGTTTAATAAGATACATGACCTATTATATGAGGTGTCTCTTCATTAGTAATTAATTGTTAATTGTTAGTTATTCATTTATTATTTATATTTATATATTTAATATATATTTATGTTTGTTACATTATCTTCTCCTTTAGAAATGTTTTGTCCTCAAAGCATGTTTATGGAGAGGCTTATGTCTTCGTTCTAGCTTGCAATGTCTTTGCATGATTCTATGTTTTTGGTGTTGTCAAGATTGACGATACGAGACAATATGAGTGACGAAGAGTTGAGCAGAATTTTCGAATTGTGAATGGGTCAGACCATCCTAATTCAAAGTTTTGTGAAACGTTGCTCTTCCAACATGAATGATCATCATGAGACTTAATTGTGATGATATCAATATTTTTTGGACGATAAGTTAGTCGTTCTTGTCTTGAATGACATTGATATTATGACTGGTTAAGATATTTTCTCTTATGATTTGGATGCCGATAAGGAGTTCTTATAACATGCTTTTCCCTTATCATACTTGTAGCGTTTTCTTGGTTTAATTTTGATATATGATTTTCTTCACACACTGATGTTACCTTGTTAATGGTTGAATTTCGATTAATAAGTACACTTGGGGCTTCCAACGTTTGTACTCCGACATCTGACGTTGTCTTTTTTTTTCTTTTTCCAGTGGACTTTGCATCTTCTTGTGCTAGGACATGGATTGGATCTGTAATTGTTCCATTTTCCATAACTTGGATTTGTTCATCTGAAAACTTCGATGTTTCCTTTTCTATAAGCAATTCTAACTTGTTTTTGTCATTCTTAAGCTTTTTTATTTGCGTAAGTAGGTTTTGATTATGATTTTTTAAACACGATTTTTCTTCATTATATGATTTGTCAATATCTTTAATATATGGATTTTCAAGTTTCTCTTCCTTCGACTTTCTGATTTGTTCTAGTAACCCTTGATTAAAGTTCTTCAAACAAGAATTTTCTTCATTTTTTTTATAGGTTCTTCTCGAGATCTTGATTCTCTTGTTCCAATTTCTGAACGCATTGTTTTCTATCATTTGACTTCTTGAACTATGTAAATAGTTTTTTATTGTGGTCTTTTAAGTGAGAAATTTCTTCGTTTTTATCTGCGATAATTTCATCAAATTATTTTTGCATCCTTGATATTGACTTTTGATTTTCTTGAAGGATCACCTTCGAGATATCTTTAAAGTCTTTTGATGAATGTATTATCAATTTTGACCTCATAATAGTGTCTTGAAATGTCTTCATCTTCTCCTTATAGGGAAATGTCACAAACCTTTTCTCAATACTTAAGATGAAGACACCTAGATTTTTAAACCAAGGTAACCCGATAATGATGTCAATTTCTTCTTTATACATATCTGTAACATTGAATTGAGATATATATTCATATTCATCAATTGTCACTTGTAACTCCTAATTTTGAAAAATATCCTTATTTTCAATTATATTCTGCTATGGAATTAATAATTGATTTGTCAAATCAATATTAATGTAATTTGCATTATGATCCAAGTTGATAATGATGTTAACCTCTCTTCCTTGAATACTCCATTTTAATGTAGAAAACCCGTAACATAAAATATCACAATTTTTATAAGAAAATCTTTCTTCTTTTTAAAATTGTTTTGAAATCCTTAAACATTTAAATACCAAACTTTATATATATATGATTTTTTTTAGTGTTTTTTTAACTTTACTTTGTAATGGAATAATTTTGAATTTTATTTCTTTATAACTTTTGAGTCACTTTACTTCTAAATTACCTTCCTTTTCCTTTAAAAAAAACTTAAATATTTAAATACTCTTCAAATAAATTTAATTTACATGTATAAATAATTAATAAACTTTTCAATAGTTTTTTTTTTTTTTCACAAAACTTTTTTAATCCTTCATATTTTTATTTTCTTTTTCTCAAAAACCTTTTTAATTTTTCACCTTCTTAACCTTGTATTTGGAACTTCCTTATATTCACCTTTGTTTATTTGAATGCATGGTGACAACCCCTTTCTTGTCTTTTATAAAATAACTTTGACTTTTAACTTATTAATCTTAAAACCAAGGTGATAGTTAGTCCTTTAATATAAAAGATTCATTAAATAATTTTTGTAATTACCCCCTTGGTAATATTAAGCAATTTGAACTTTATACCTTAATAATGATTTTGAACTTTATAAACTTCAATAATGTAACTTTACTTTATACTCTCTCTTAATATTTTCACTTAATTTTCAAGTATCTTACTTGAATTCACACTACGGTACAGATGGAGATGGGGATGACCTGTGATTTTTAAGTCGTAGTAGGGAATCATTGCGTGCAGACTTCAATAGCTTGCATGGATGTGCACTGATTATGAAGTGAGAACATACAACGAGTACAACAACAATTGAGTTATGGAGTAGGCTAACTCGGGAGCAATCTTTTCTCTCGGGTATCTTTTCTCCAACATCTAAATCTGGTCACTGCATTGCTGGCTATAACCGTGTCTGTGTTGATGTTTGGACAATATCGGGAAGACATTCTCTAAAGATAATAATTAATATTGATTATTAAATATAGTATATAATAAGTAAATGATAATAATAAATAGAAATTAATTATTCAAGGGACGCATCCTTTTATGGATGATCACCTTATGTTCCCTATATATGGAACACTCATTATTGTAATAGTATATTGTATATCGATCATATCTCATATAAAGAAAACCAACATGGTATCAGAGCAAGACTGGGCTAACTCCCTCACAGGAAGGCCCAGGATCCTGAAAGAAAGTTGCTTCTTGTTCATCGACAAGTTCATAGGATTCAACAGATTCATACACTCTCTCCACTATCTTTGGGACATATATGCTAGTGCAAGCTGGGGCACCAATATTTGGAGTTGGCGCACTCAATGATGAAGAGTGGTCGGTGTTAGCTGCAACACCTGGATTTGCAATTGGTGCAGGCAATGATGGAGTGCGGCCAGAAGAAGCTGACAAGCCACAATTGAACGCTCCATAATAATGAACCGAAAATTGTCAGAGATAAAAACAAATTTCTTGGCCACAATGGAGATTAAAATAATAATAATAATAAATAAATTGGGCGAAGATGATTCACATTCACGAGTATGGACTGGTGGATAGATTCATTAATTAGACTAATAGTAAGATAAATCTAATTTTCGACTGATCCGAGAGGTGGTGAAAGTCCCATATCATTTTGTTTGTTTCCCTTGAATGCGGGGGTCATTACGAAAATCGACAGAATTAATGGAAGTTCCCTTCACTATGGATGTGCGCATAGCTCAATATGTGGATGCATATTTAACCACGTAACATAAATTTGTTGATAAAATCTCGATCCAGATGTCTTGAAAGAATATGTTTGTAGAAGGATATGATGTGAGAGGAAGATGGCCTCCAAACTTGGTCTCTCCTTAAAATCGATATTTTGGTCAATTCATCTCTCAAATACTTGAAACCTGGTGCAACAATATTCAATTTAAAGAAAATATGACACCCTCTATTAAGAAGTTGCACTCATGTTATAACCAGATCGTGTCATTAGCTTGAAGATTGTAATCACAGAAAAAGAAGATCGAGTCTCATTATATAGAACCTGTGATTGATCGACGAACAAAGAATGCAGTACGGTATTGCATGTTTGAATGCACACGAGGCTATTATGAGGCCTATATGCATGCCCTCAAGGTTTTGCGAAAGCCAGAGATGGAAAACCTCCAGTTCAATGAGCAACTTGTATATATTGAACTCAGTGTACAGGATGTTGACTATAATGTTGATTGGCGCCAAGTTTGCAAGAATCAGTGTGATTTTGTTGATGAAATCCAGGAAGAAGCAATTAATCAAGGACTCACGAAGAAATTGGCGGTCATTCAGGGGCCTCCTAGAACGCGATTTTTTTTTTGTAGGGCTTCTTATTGTTTGGGCATTGCTGCAGATGAATTTTGTTTGTCCAATTCTGATAATTTGTTATACAAATAGAGCCCTAGATCAGTTCTTGGATGGTATCTACGAGTGCAAGAAAAACCTGGTGAGGATGGGATCTAGAACCACCGGTGTCATTCTTAGTGAAGTACACAGTTGAGATATTCAAGAAGTTTGAGTTATTGAACTTGAAACTCATGGCTACATAAATGATGATGAATATGAAGAAACTAAGCGTGTCTTCTTCAAATTCCGACGAAATTGATCTGAATCTATACACATAGTTGATTGGATAATTGATGTATCTGGTTAAACACCAGACCAAATATTTGCTATGCAGTGAGTGCACTTAGCCAGTATATAAGTCAGCTGAGATAGACACACTAGATTGTTGCAAAGCATGTGTTGAGCTACTTGCGAGGCACAATTCGACATGGTCTGAGATATACTTCCAATATTGACTCTGATTGGGCAGGGAGCGCAGTGAAGAGAAAGAGCACCTTCAGGTGTTGCTTCACTTTCAGATCTTCCATGGTTTTCTGGTGTAGCAGAAAACAAACTTTTGTGGCTTTGAGCACAACAGAAGAAAAATACATTGCATTAAGTATGATACTTCGTGAAGCAGTGTGGCTTCACACGCTCCTTGCAGATTTATTTGAACATGTGATGGATTCCACCATTATTCATTATGGTAACCAAAGTTGTGTGATAATCTTTGATAATCCAGTGTTTCATGACAAATCGAACCACATTGAGATCAAGTACCATTTCATCCGAGACATGGTACAGAGGAAGGAAGTATTGGTGCAATACCTTCCTACAAATGAGCAGGTTGCTGATATTTTTACCAAACCAAGACGAAGTTCAAGTACTTTCGTGACAGACTTGGCGTGGCAGAGAATGCCTCCCTCGCTGAGAGGGAGTGTTGATGTTTGTAGCTTCCTGAGACATTCTCCAGATTGTACTCCTCTGTGACTGAGTTGATTTGATCTGTGATGACACTTATTTGAGAAGGGATAAGTGGGGCACTTATCCGAGAACGGATAAGTGTGGTTGGGCTTATAACCCAATGCCCCATGTGGAGAGAACATGAGGACATGTCAAGGGAGTTGACCCTTGACGTCATACACTATGGGAGTTGACCCTAGTGTTTCTAGAGGGTGTAGCCTCTAGAAGTCCACATGGAGTGCCATGTGTGACAAACTTTCTCCAGATCGTACTCCTCTGTGAATTGAGTTGAGTTGATCTGTGAGGACACTTATCCAAGAAGGGATAAGTGGAACACTTATTCGAGAAGGAATAAGTGCAGTTGGGCTTATAACCCAACGTCCCATGTGGAGAGCACATGAGGACATGTCAAAAGAGTTGACCCTTGACGTCATACACTATGGGAGTTGACCCTAGTGTTTCTAGAGGGTGTAGCCTCTAGAAGTCCACATGGAATTCCATGTGTGACAAACTTTCTCCAGATCGTACTCCTCTGTGAATTGAGTTGAGTTTATCTGTGAGGACACTTATACGAGAAGGGATAAGTGGAACACTTATTTGAGAAGGAATAAGTGCATTTTGGATTATAGCCCATCGTCCCATGTTCAGAGAACATGATGACATGTCAAGGGAGTTGACCCTTGATGTCTCACACTATGGGGAGTTGACGCTAAGTGTTCCTAGAGGGAGTAGCCTCTAGAAGTCCACATGGGAGTTCCATGTGTGACAAATATTTTACTGCTATGGTGGTTTTTTACCACTGGTGGAGAGTGCGTGTCTCTGGACAGTAGTTGTGTACTACTATGGAAAGATACCTCCCTAGCTAAGAGGGAGTGTTGATGTTTCAGCATTGGGCAGAACTTCTCCTACATTGGGTTGCAGACCAAGGGAGATATGATACATTTATCACAAAGGTGCACTTGTCATAAATGGGCCCATACATAGTCCTTCCTTGATCATGACAAGGAATAATATGGACTCAAGGTGCTTGAAGCGCTTTCTACGTGTCAGTTAACATCAAGTTGGCATTCACTCATAGGTGTGTACCTGTGGTGAAATATCCTGGTGTGTTCTTTGTCCTAGTCATGTGACTTGACAAGGACTGATAAAGACACAAGATGCTATATGATGTTACATGTGGACCCAAAGTGAGCCTAATCTTAGAGAGAGTTAATTGGCTCAGAGGGAGAGATGCAGAAGGAGTTTCTCCTCGGTTCAGGTGAGAGAGAGATGTCTCCCAAGACTGACAGAAAAGTGTCACGAGTCTAGGGTGAAGTTTGTATACTTCAAAGACAAGAGTGGTATGTTGCAGAATGTCTCCCTCGTTGAGAGGGAGTGTTGATGTTTGAACAACATCGAGAAGACATTCTCTAAAGATAATAATTAATAATATAATTATTATTGATTATTAAATATAGTATATAATAAGTAAATGATAATAATAAATAGTTATTGGTTATTCAAGGGACACATCCTTTCATGGATGGTCACCTTATGTTCCCTATATATGGAACACTCGTTATTGTAATAATATATTGTATATCGATCATATCTCATATAAGGAAAACCAACAGTCTTCACCCTCGTCCGTGGACCGTCCCGTCCTCTTAATTTTGAATGGCACCCTCATTCGTGGATCGTCCCATCGTCTTAATTTTGAAATGGATGAGCGTGCTCTAAAACCAAATTCAATCAATTTTGAATGTGCAAATGGGGGAAAACAAATCCCCGCCCATTCCCCATATAAAATTTGACTTCCCTCTCAAATCAAAATTATGCTTATCCAACATTTCAAGCTTTCATGGATTATCTGAATGGCCAGAACCGATGGAGATTCTGAAAGTCGTCCTCAAATATCTGAGCATAGCTGCAGTCGAGAAGGAAAATGCCCAAGCTCACAGACTGTCTTGGCCCAACCTCAACCAAACACAATGCAATGCCCTGTAAGATTGTTTCAAGTTATTGGAGGAAACAATGGATGATTTAAATTCTACGTATCCAATGTTTCAATACGAGATGATGTCGAGAAGGAAAATTTCCGAGCACGCACACTGTCGTCATTCATTTTTTATTGATGACATGTATCGAGGATGATGGGCTACCAAAGTCAAAGTTGATAATGCAGAGTGCATCCGAATGGCTCCTCATAGGAGCAG
>JZKD02S1078189.1:0-13170 GCA_000966675.3 Picea glauca
TTTTCTTACTTGCTCCCAGCTATGCTTTCTTTTCCATGTTCAATACATTGGGTGCACCTATCCAACAATGCCACCATGAACCTTTAGGGCTCAATCTTTTCATTTACCTCGAAAGTGAATAATTTCCATTGTATTTGAGGTATCTTTTCTTGGATCTTGTTCACTTCTTGAACTGTGGCCCAGAAATATGAACTTGGATTCACTAACCATTTATTGATTTTAAGAAGATCAATCTCGCTCATTTCTTGAATGGCTTCTAGAGTTTCTTCTTTTCTTTTTCTGGAATTCTATTGGTTCATTTCTATCTCAATTTTCCCCAGGGATTCTGAGATATTACTCCCCTCAAACTCAATCACATGTTTTTTTAGTGATGACAACGCTTCTAGGAGAGCTTCTTTCACCTCTCTGGAAAATATTTTTCTATCTTCTAGATTTGTTTCCCAGACCTTTAGGGCCACCTCATCCCTTAATTGTTTAGAATAAGAGAGAAGAGGAAAATCAGGGACATTATCCTTCTGCATCAATATGAGGACTTCCTGAAACTTGGATCGGGTTGAGCAAGCCTCTTTTTCCTTGAAATAGATATCCTTGAGAGACAGTTCTACTTCCTGGTAGAATTTTTGGATGGCATCTACCTTCAGAAAAAGATCCTGCTAGGAAGCTTCAAGCTTCTCATTAATTTCCAACGCTTGAAATTTGAAGGCCGAGATGTCTATCGTGATACCTTTAGTTAGGGCAAATATAACATGTAGTTTTTCTATCAATTCTTCACACTGAGTGACCAGACCTTGGTTGGTTTATGAACTCTGATGGAGATGCTCAAGGTTATCCTAAAGCTTTTGAATCTGCTGACGATCACTAGCTCTGATTTTCTTGAAATCCCGACTCATTTTTCTCTTGATAGTCTGCTCAACTGTATATATCTAGTTTTGCAAGTGATCCACCAATAGGAAATTCTATCGCAGTTGTTTGGTCAAATTGTTCACAGACTATTGATTGGCAATGGAAAAAGAACCTAACGAACCTACAACTTCCTTTGCAAATTCTGGATCATCTTGTTCATTCCCATCATACACCATTCTCTTCCTTTTAATTGTCATTCCATCTTTCTGGTGAGATTCCCTTTTCACGATGGCTTTCCATTTCTTACTAAAAAAGAAATTCGAAGGAGGCATTTCTTTGGGCAATATGGGGCTAAGATATCCTACAAAAACAAGTTCGGAATTAGGATTTCTGAAGCTGGTTTGTAGAGGGGTTAGTGATGTAATGGGTGTATGAATCTCTGTGGATTGTTGTTGTTCTGTTGTATTTGAGGTGACAACAATGGTAGCTAGTGTCAAAGGAGGCATATCTTGTCCTTGATTTAGGAAGGATTTGAGTTCAACTAGTGCATGGGGGATTAGCTGGCCCGACAATGATGATTTTAATTCATGTGTTAGCAGCTCCAAGCTCTTTGGGGTTCCCTCAACTCTGCTCTTATTAGAGTGACTTGATTGAGAACCTGTAGGAACAACTTCCTGTGAAGGGGGAGTGACCATTGACTCTCCTTGTAGTACCTTTGGTAGATTGTTTCGCCGATGTTTTTGAAAGTTGAGAAAACCAGCTTGTTGATCCGGGGCAGGGTTTGGAATCTGTCTTGAACTTCCTCATAAGATATAACTCCCCTCAATATTTCTTCATACGGGGAGTTCTCATGCATATATCGCTTCATGTTGAACTGGGCTAGGTGGTTTTCCACTATCTTGTGTGGATCGTGTCTCTTGAACTCGATGTCAACCAATTTGACATCCTCCAAGGCCGCGGCCTCAACTTTGGAGTGACCAAAATCCAATAATGAAAACATGCAAACTTGAATAGGGAAAGTCGGCCAAAACCTTTTTTTGAGCTGCCTTCAGCTCCTTGTTGATGCCTCCTGTTACTGTCTGGTATGCCACTTCTCTGCACACAATCCTGTCGGGTAAAAATTGTGGGAGAGCATGAGGAGGAACAAAGCAACCAAAAAATCTAATGTAGGATAAATTCTCCTCAATGAAAAAATTTGCAAGCTTTCCCAAGTTTCCATAATATTGTCTGAAATCCGGGGAGGTGGGTGACCGTACAAGGCTATATGAACAGGCACTACAACATTGTGACATATTTCATAAAATAAATCCTTAGCTTTCTCTTCCCATAGCTGGGAATGATAAAAATGAATGGGTTCAGAACTGGTCGGAGTCCAATTCTAGTTCATCAAGGGAAAAGGTGTCATGAAACAGATGGCATACATGATGTATGCAAACATGTAAAAGGCGGAACATTGTCCTTTTGATTTCGTTGTTTTATAGTCAAAAATTATCTTGGCCAAGTTATCTAACAAAATTTTATCCCAATTGAAAGTGTAACCCTCGGCTACCTCGTTCATGATGGATACCCATTCCACCGATAAATGCGTAGGGATTTTCTTCCTGAAAAGACAACAGAGAATCATGGCTACATACACCATATGAGTGTCCAAAGACCTTGTGGCATACATACCATGAGCGCCAATTCTGAATTTCTCTGGGTGTTCGCACCAGGTCTTGATTATATTGTGACTACCCCTGGCGTATTAGACATATTCCTTTTGCTTGAACTCCAGAATCAATGCGGCATTGTAAGTATATTTAGGATTAGGATAGATTTTATAAATTACTTGCAGATGTTCTGGTCGAAAAGATCCTATGGTGACTTGCTGATGGTTGATGATGTTCCTAGTCTGGTTGTCAACATGTTTGAAGGCCTAGCTTATCATTTCGTTATAAGGCACGAGTATTGGCCATGCAACTATATTGTGCATCTTTGACTGTGCTATGTGTCTAAGTTTAGCTTCATAAGAGTCATCTTCTTCTTCGGCCGAGTCTTCTGGGTAGTTGATGATTTCACGCTCCAAGATCTAAAAAACTTGTGTCCAATTTTTAACGGTGTTTATGGCTCGCAGGGTGGTGTCCGACAAAATTTATGCATTTGGGTTTGAATCTTCACCTACTGGATCGGGATTTTTTGTCATTTTTCGAGGTGCCATAATGTCTAAGGAAATAGAGTGAGGTTACCTATTGCAAAGAAAATCCGTGAGTTTTTCAATAGATAAAACTGTTAATTGCAAAATGTGAAAATGAATTCGAGATTGAAGTGATTTTATTCAAACAAGATTCATTGATCTTCTTATAAACTCACTAATGAATAATTTATTAACATTAATGGAGATGTCTACTTGGCGATCCACAATCCTCTTTTAAATCATTATCCTTAATTAGTCATAAATGCCATCAATATTTTGGTGGTTCACGTTCGGGAGTTTTAGATGTGACAGAGTGGGAACCTCCCAAATCCCAAATCCGCGGAAAGGTTAATCTCTGGATAATCACTTTTAAAACCTTAATTAATCATGTTTAAAACTTTGCATTAACTTCAAGTGTTTCGAGAGATCGGACTTCGGGGGTTTTTAATATATCATAAAAGAAACTTCCCGAAGCCCAAAACTGTGAAGTCATTAATTATCTTATAGTTGATCTTAAGTCTTAATCAATTGCATTAACTTTAAGTATTTCGGAAGTTCGGACTTCATAAATTTTAGAATAGAATACAGGGGAAACATCCCAAAATCTAAACTACAAAGTCATTAATTACCTCTTGATCACGATTAACTTAGTTATTTAAATGTTTAGTTTACCCTTTTACTTTTTGAAATGTTCAATACTTCAGCATTTTGATACTTCAGTGATTCATGAATTCACTCTTTGTTAAATTCCCGAAGGATCATCTCCCGCAGTGGCGTGGCATAGATGACGTCATTCTAGATGATGTGTCAAGAAAAGAGAGGTGCCACGTGTTACTTAGAAACATGTGAATCTTTCAGTGGAAATGAAAAAAATGGGTGCCACGAGTCAAATCAGGAAAGACTCAAAAGGTACACATGTCCTATGACTTGTGTTTTTAAATGATTTAGGAAAATTCACGAGTGGCTACCTTTGGGTTTCAGATTTTCAGAGTTTTTTATTGTTTAAAATTATCGAAACATTTGAAGCGTGGAGCTCTGAATAGACCGTTAGAGACTTACCTCTTTAAAACTCAGGCGGATCCAAAACTCCAGAGGTTATTAGGATCATTCGATCAAGAGGGGAAACACATCAATGATGGATATCGTACGCGCCTTATTATTAACTAACCAACAATGAATTTTATTTAAATTTTTATTCTTAAGAAGGCGAAGAACTATAAACCTAAAAGTTTAAAATTGTGTGTGTTCCAACATAGGATCCATCTGGGGATTGTGGCTCCCTGTGAGGCACGAAATAACAATAGACCAAGTGCCTTTATTGGGTAAATGGAGTCATTATTTCTTTTTGAGAAATATTTTCCAGTTTTACACAAGAATTAATCATTCATAAAAGAACAAACTTAACCAAATATCAAGAACCTCTGAAACATATTCAGTAATTGCTTTTAATTCAAGCTATTAAAAAATCTTTTTCTTAAAACTGATTTTGGAATTGTTTAAGATAATCAAAATAGCTTTAACTTAAATATCAGACTCAAAACAACTTCATTTGTATCAAGGTTAAGCATATGTAATAGTTTATTTTATGGAGTCCCTAGTTGGTTCAGAGTGTAAATATCACTGGAAGTAGAGCTAGAAGACAGAGTATGTTATATAGGTATGTATGAAAACCTCTTAGATATCATAGACATTTCTTCACTGCCAGTGAGCCTGTTCAGTACCCTGGTGAATTTGTCCACTTATCCCATTGAATTTCATTTCACCACTTCAATCAATACTTTTTGTACTTTTCTTAGATGAGGGCAATCATTATATGAATTGCCTTTCATCATCTCTTCTGGACTAAATGGGGGAAATCAAATTATGAATTTCCTTTCACCAACTGTCTTATAATTTTAATATTTTGAAGTGGGGTTAATCAATCTGTGTGTCACACAAGGGATGATATTTGTTTAAATTTTTTGAAAAGAAGGTTTGTCAATGATTTTGAGAATTCTTTGAAACTAACTCTCTTCCAATTTTCAATACACCTTCACTTATATGGGAGAAATTTATGGGAATATTAATCTTTCCAGGGATTAATCTTGAGATAACTAGTCAATTTAAAGTATGATAAAAGAGCTAAAATTGTTGGGATTAGCCTAGACATACCTTTTCAATTTAAATCCAAGGAGGATAAATATTTTCGCCTAATTTTGTTTTGAAAATATGTGTTTGAGTTCTCAGAGTCAAGGTGAGCTCCTTTTCTTTTTATGAAGATTAAGCAAGGGTAAAGGAAATATGGAGTGGGTAAGCACTTAGGGATATACATAAGTACCCACATGAGAATATGAAAGACCTGACAAAAAACTCCAATCCCACATAAGTTTGTGTATTTAATTCAGAATTCATTCCATCTTGTTTATTATTATTTGACTTTTGATTCAAAGATGGATTTAAAATTTATCAGTAGGATCATTTAAGGTGTAATTTTATACTTCTATGATTTTAGGTCATGTGACAGTACTATTACGAGTGAAGCTTCCTTCCCATTTGTTTCAAGAATTCCTTTAAAAATATATTATTTGAACTGGAAAGGTAGGAACTCATACCTCGTTTTCCTTCTGAACTTTCAATCAGGCAGATCATTAATTCATCACCTGTTTTGGGAAAAATCGAATGTTTTGAAAAATGATTGTCGGATTCTGATGCATCCTTATCTCTCGTTTAACAGTAAGTATTATGTACAGGAATGCAATGTGAAATGTTAGAAAATTCTGTAGAATAGAGATGGTATGCAATAAATATGCTTTCATATTTGTATTTGATGATGTCAAGTAAACATGATTTAATTACAATCAAACGATAAAATGACTTGGATACTTTACAAAAGAAAAGAAAAATTGTAAATTGAAAAAGAAAATGAATGTCAACCCAAACTGATATATATAATGGGAATCTAAAATAGGACTACTACATGAAGTAATTTGAGTAATGCCCATTGATATGAGCGTCAAGGATTTCTCCATCGATATTTTCTAGTAAGAAAGAGTTCTTTCCCTCAGCGGTTGCAATCTTGAATGGTCCGAACCAGAGGTGATCGAACTTTCCATGTTTCCCTGCATCTTCTTTTCTAACATCCCATTTCAGAACTAGATCTCCAGGAAGAAACTCCCTGTATTTAGCCTTTTTATCAAAAAAGGCCTTCATATTATCTTGGTACTTCTGAAGTTTATCATCTACTTCGACTCTATTTTGTTGAGCTTCGATGATTTGATTCATCCTTCTTGTAATGTCGTTTGTCTCTTCATTTGAATCTTGCCAGAGTTTCATCACATGAAGAGAAAGATTGATAGGAAGGACAACACCAGTACCATAAACCAATTGAAAATGGGACATACCTATTGATTTCTTGGTGCCAATTCGGTTCGCCCATAGGGCGTATTTTAGGTGTATGTGCCAAACCTTTTTATTTTCTATTAACACTTTTTTTATTATAGTCATCAGGCTCTTGTTAGATGATTCATCCAACCCATTTCCCTGAGGATAATAGGCTATAGAATGACCTAACACAATATTGTATTTCTGGCATAAATTGACCATTTCCATAGACTTAAAAGATTGAGCGTTGTCAGTCATTATTTTCTGAGGACAACCAAATCTTGATAGGATGTTTTCTTCCAAGAAGTTTATTACTATCGAATCCGTAGCATTTCAAGTTGGAATGGATTCTACCCATTTTTTGAAGTAATCAGTAGTGGTTATAATCTATCTATGTTGAGCACTTGATTGTGGATGGAGTTCTCCGATGAATTCTAAGCCCCATTGTTGAAAATGGGCTTCATCTTTTACTAGGATTAAAGGTAGGAGCTTTTTCTTGCCAGCGAATAGTTGGCATGAATTACAGGCTTTGACCCTCGCGTTTACATCGTTAAATAAATTCGGCAAGTAATATCCTACCCTTAAAATATCGTAGGTCGTTTCTCTCCAAGTATGGTGTCCCCCACACACTCCTTCATGGAATTCATCGATGATGCCTTCTGTTTCAGATTCCGTTAAGAAACATAACAAGAAACCTAGAGGGTCTTTCTAATATAGCCGACCATCGATAATACAGTATTTAATTGTGTGTAGCTTAAAATTCCTTGCTTTAGATAGAGTCATGTCATTCGGGAATTGAAGGGTAAGGAGGTATGTAACAATATTTTGATACCAGGTAGAGGTGGAGACCTTATCTTCAATTCGAATAGTAGGTTCCTGATCGTCAATTTCCTCTATATCCAGGAGAGATTCGTATGATTTGAGGTTATTTATCTCGAGCGCCCTGAAATTTGATTTGGCTAACATCTTTTCCAGGCCTTGACCTTTGACTAGCTTGGTCAATTTTACTTCTAGATCAGACTCTTGAATTTTAGCCAACCATCGACCTCTTCTTCCATCACTTTTTGGCTGCACCAAGATGTCTTTGATAACATTTGTTGGCACGTAAGTGATAATTTTGGAATGCAATACATATGTTCTAAAGGCCTTGAGATCCTTCACCATTGCGTAAGCTTGTTTCTCAAGTATATTGTATCTTAATTCTGCATCCTTGAGGCTTTTGCTAAAGAAGGCTATTGGTTGCTCAAATCTATCTTCGTTCTTTTGCAGGAGTATTGTTGCAACAATATGTTCAGAAGCGAATGAGAAGATTAAGAATTCCTTTGTATATTCAAGACTTTCTAGCAATGGTGCTTCCCCTATAGCTTTCTTGACGTGCTCGAAATATTCTTTAGCTTCCGTGGTCCATTTTACTTCACTGCCTTTCTTCAACATATCTGTAATCATTTTAATCATTTTAGCAAAGTTGGGAATAAATCTTCTTAAAAAATTGATCTTTCCTAAAAAATATTGAATTTCTTTTATGTTCCTAGATATATTAATCATGTCGATAGCCTCAACTCGCTTAGGTTCAACCTTGATCCCTTCTTTTGACACTATATGGCCCAAAATCTTACCTTCTTGCATAGAAAGATATGATTTATTGGGATTAAGAGACAAACCAAACTTTCTGCATTTTTCGAAGGTCTGTCTGAGGTGCAACAAATGTTCTCCATCAGAGTTGCAAAAAACCATCAAATCATCAAGATAAATAAAAACTAATTTGTCTCTCTCACCGATGAACGTGATATACATCGCTCTTTGAAAAGTGGCTCCTGCATTCATCAAACCAAATGGCACTTTATTGTACATAAAGGTTCCCCATGGATTGGTAAACACAGTCTTGTCTCTGTCATCTTCATGGACATCGATCTGATTATATCCGGAAAAAACATCAATCATGGAAATCATTTTATCTCCAACTACCTTCTCTAGAACATGATCCATTTTTGGGAGCGGGTAATTGTCTTTGAGGGACGACCAATTTAAGCTTATGAAATCAACACAACGCCTTATTTTTCCATTTTTCTTTCTTACAGGGACCAAGTTCTCTACCCATTCAGAATACTTGAGTGGAACAATGATTTTTTCATCGAGAAGTTTCTTAACTTCCCTTTCTATCACTGGCAAGAGAATAGGGTTTATATGTCTGAGTTTCTACCTTGAAGGTTTAATACCATGTTTTAAAGGAATCTTATGTTCAATAACCGAGGTATCATAAGTTTTCAAATAATCATAAGACCAAGAAAAAACATATTTATGTTGTCTAATAAATCCAACGTACTTACTCTTCATTTTTTACGGAAGGTATTTTCATATCCTGACCATTTTGGGATCTTCATTAGTTCCTACATTACAGTCGTCAACTTCTTTAGGTTGAGGTCGTAAGGTATACTTTAAAGGTATATCATCATGGTCAAACAACCTTTCTAAGGGGATCAGGCCTCTAGGAATCTGATTGTTCTTAAGAAAGAGCATGCGGTGGTTTGCAATTTTGACTTGGATTTTTTCTGGACTCTCCCCTTCCTGCATAATCCAAGCAGGATCATTCTAAATTTCCTGATCTATGTGAGTTTCAAAAAACTCATCAATCATTTCCAAGAACTGTTTGACTTGTTCATCGTCTTCAAACACTTTCTAGTGCTGAACATTATTTGGGATCAAGGGTCCATGTCTCATCTCAATGTGATATTTCAGTTTCAAGACAGTACGCGGTATGAAGGTTGCAACAACCTTGGCAAACGAATTAGGTTGTTGATTCTCCATCCTGGGAATAGAGTGAATATTAAAGAATGAGAAGAAGTTCTATATAAGATCCCATGCACAATTCCTATAGGATCTCAACCTTGGATGCTTAGCCTGATATTGTTGTTTTAATTGTTTTACAATAAGCTCTACATCACCATAAACTATTAGATGTTCGATTTTTAGCTTCCTTGCAGCTTTTAATCCTAAAACGAGAGCTTCATATTCGCATAAATTGTTCGTATAACCAACCTCCCATTGTAATCTATAAGAAAAGGGAATAACATACTCGTCACTTGGTTCCACGAATACAACTCCAGCTCCTGCTCCTTCGCAGGATGAGGCACCATCGAAGAACATTTTCCACATTCCTTCTCTAACATTTACATTTTTCTTTGTCGTTTCTATTTTTTTATTTTCTTCTTCTATACATTCCTCAAAATCGTCATCTATAGATAGTATATATTTTCCTAAGTCCTGATCAGCAACATAGACAAGGTAATTATTTGGGTTTTCAAGGTCACTTACAATACACGTCAGTCTAGTTTCCCTATATAGTCGCGTGAATTTCCCATCAAAAATTGGGATTGTAGAGTAAGTCATGACTAACTGAACTGATCCTCCTAACTTGGCTTCCCAAGACCTGGATAACAGCATGTCGTACTTGGAAGGGACGTCAACAATGACCACATCCATAAGGATACTTTTCACAGGGATATGAGAAAGATTTACTACCAAATATTTAATCATACCTAGACACTTAACCTTTCTAGAATCAAACGAGTACAAGTCTTGATAAGGTCTGGTAATTTCGAGGCTTAAATTTTCCATGATAATTTCAGGCATTAAATTATAAGAGGCCCTAGAATCTAACCTGCAATTATGGAGTAAATGGTCATGCACAGTTAGTGTAATATAGAATGGAGCAACCAAATCCTTATTGTTTTCAATGTGTGGATTGAACATGATCGTAGGTCTTTCGTCCTGCAGATTAATAACGTCTGCTTGACACTAAACATCATAAAAATTTATTGCTTTAGCGATTTGCTTTTTATAAATCGGGCTTTTTGCAAGTTCAACCAGAGGCATTGGGATTTTCATTTTTTTAAGTTCATTTTCTATATTGAAGCCCCCAATTGTCTTCCCAGATTCCCTAGTTTGAACTTTTGCTTCTGTATTTTCTGGTTTCTTAGTTTGCACCATTTTTGTTTCAACTTGCTTTGTTCGAGCAGCTTGTGTTTCAGTTGATGGTTTGGCAATTGCTGCCTCATTCACTTTACTTCGTGATAAAATATTTTTGGGTGGTACATTTCTATAATTTTTCTCTCTGGGCCTTAAATTATACTTATGTTGGATTTCGACCATTATCGAGTCGGCGAGACCTTGATACATACAATCTCCCAGATTGTTGATGTTTTCCTCATTATTAAATAGGGATTCCAAGTCTAAATATTTCTGATAATCATGCCTGGTTAAGTGTGTCTCAAGATCATCATCGCTAAGGTTGTTTAGATCTTCTTCTAACTCCTCATAATCTTGCAGTTCGTCCCTCTGCATAAAATTTTCAATTTTAAATGGAGCTTGGATCTTTTTGTCTTCATTTTTTACTTGTCTTTGTTGTATCTGAGGGATAGGGTTTCTCCTAAACTGATTTCTAACGTATGGATCAGGTTTGGTTTGATCTAATTCCATCCTGGAAATTTTGTTCGATAGATCTTTAATAATATTGGACATCTTGTCCATTTTTTCTTCTACGGACTTCCCAGATCCAGAGGGTCTTGCATGTTCTTCGAAACACCTAGGTTCTCTGGTTCCCATCTAAATATTAGTTTTTAATTTCTATAATGCCATCATATTGGATTTGATTTATATAGAATTGTCTTGCATTCCTGATAAAGTGGTATATCTCCTCTCTCTTAGAAGTAGAGCGAAGTCGGAATCAAAACCCCTTGTAAAAGTTACTTTTACAGCTAGTTGAGAAGGTTTGAATTCGGTTGGGATTTTGTGATACAGTTTATTGAACCTCTGGATAAATTCAAGGAATGATTCAAAATTATTCTTTCTCAAAGCCTTGAATTCGGTTACATAATAAAGATGGTCCTTTTTCTTGCCCCGTTGTCTTAGGAAAGCATTTTCTAGATCGTCATATGATCGTATGGAACCTATTGGGAGTCCTTTGAACCTGGTCCTCACTTGTCCTTCAAAGGTTTGTACTAAAATCCTTGAGTAAATGTCCTTTTGTTTGATGCCAAGGATATCAATAAACTAATCGAAAAAGGATATGTGTTTTGTTTCAGTTAGTTCTCCTTCTCCCATGAATTTGGGGAGGTTCTTCATGTAATTTTCGGGAAAATCATGCAGGACAACAGGGAGGACCAAGGGAGCATATCTAACAGCTACCTTGGAAAATATTCTGGGGGGTTGAACTTGTCCACCAGCTCCTGCACCTCCATCACCACCAACACCAGTGCCTCCAGCACCGGCCATTGAAAACCTAGGAGACAGACTTCGAGGGCTAAAAAGGAGATTTTCATAAACTTTGAAAGACTGAACTGTTGACCTTTCGGCCTCTTCGGGGGGTTGCGAATGAAGTCTGGGAAAAATATCATGAGGAGACATAAGATATAGATGAGGAGGGAAAGGTAAACTTGAGTTGGTCTCCTCAGGTTTACCGGATGTATATATATAGGAGAGGCAATAGGGGATGGATATGGGTATAGAAAGTACTCTTCATGGTTTCAGGAAATGAAAACCTTCACTTCGAGAAAGGAGAGAACCAACAAAGTGTCAATAAAAGAGGGGATCGAAAGGAATCATTCATTTTTACTGGTAAAAGTGTATGTCAGGTCAATCTCAACTTTTATCTTGGGAATGACTACTTCTGGAGTTTCAATTTTAACCTCAGGTTTACTAGTTGATGCCTCTACAAAATGAATTTGTTCAAAACTTTATTTAGGGGTTATTTCTTCAGTGGGAACTTTAACATTATCTTGTGTAACTCTAGGTTGATAGACCTTACCTGCAAATGCAACAGTCTGTCTAAGATATCCCTTTGGTTTCAACAATTTTTCGGGATCTACTGGTATAGTTTGTCTTTCGTCTGGGTTTTCCTGGTATTCCTTCGACTGAATTCCAGCTTTGTCTACAGTGGAGTCGCTAGGTGAAAAATAAAATAAGCCTTACTTATGTATTCAATCTTTGTTCACCATCAAAGACCAAAATCTACCTTATCGTTTTCCCAGGGAAAATGATTTTGTTTATTCGTCCTCGGCAGCGGCGCCAAAAGGATGTTGTTCCTGAGATTAATCCTAAGGCTCAAAGAGTAATGTTAGGAATCAAGATTGTTTAATTTTTTTTTAAATGAGTGCTTTTCCTACCCTTAGTTATATGATAAATGGCATTTAAATGAAATTAATAATAGAAAAATACATAGGTTGTATTTCGTTATCTGAGTCGCAATTATAATATCAAATGTTGTGAAGAAAAATTACAAAACTATTAAAAAAAGCTAGGCATCAATTGCAAATGAGTCTCACCTTGTTTGTAGCGGAAGAAAAGTAGACAATGCACCCTTGAACAGGATATGAAATGCAGTAATTCACGCAGATCACATGTCTTGTCTTACTCACAGTAAATACATAGGAAAAAATGATTACCTAATAAATTGTTGGTATAATATGATCACAGTAGTTGTAATACCAAATTGCAATCAATCACTTTTCAAGTAATTATATAAAGAAATTCGGGGAAATGGAAACACAGAGGAAACACATAACTCAAACTGAAAGAAAATTAGAATCTATGTATGCACTTGTATTAATAATCAAAAAGAGATTTTCTCTATTACATCTGTCAAGAAGAAGCCTTGAATAGATCTTAAATCTATGTACTTATACAAAATCTGTCACAACTAAAAAATCATTGGACTTATTACAATATTTAACTAAAAATAACATACATTTGAATAAAACAACAATGTGTAAATTTTGATGACTTTCTCTGGATTTCTC
>JZKD02S1078200.1:0-13170 GCA_000966675.3 Picea glauca
GAGAAATCCAGAGAAAGTCATCAAAATTTACACATTGTTGTTTTATTCAAATGTATGTTATTTTTAGTTAAATATTGTAATAAGTCCAATGATTTTTTAGTTGTGACAGATTTTGTATAAGTACATAGATTTAAGATCTATTCAAGGCTTCTTCTTGACAGATGTAATAGAGAAAATCTCTTTTTGATTATTAATACAAGTGCATACATAGATTCTAATTTTCTTTCAGTTTGAGTTATGTGTTTCCTCTGTGTTTCCATTTCCCCGAATTTCTTTATATAATTACTTGAAAAGTGATTGATTGCAATTTGGTATTACAACTACTGTGATCATATTATACCAACAATTTATTAGGTAATCATTTTTTCCTATGTATTTACTGTGAGTAAGACAAGACATGTGATCTGCGTGAATTACTGCATTTCATATCCTGTTCAAGGGTGCATTGTCTACTTTTCTTCCGCTACAAACAAGGTGAGACTCATTTGCAATTGATGCCTAGCTTTTTTTAATAGTTTTGTAATTTTTCTTCACAACATTTGATATTATAATTGCGACTCAGATAACGAAATACAACCTATGTATTTTTCTATTATTAATTTCATTTAAATGCCATTTATCATATAACTAAGGGTAGGAAAAGCACTCATTTAAAAAAAAATTAAACAATCTTGATTCCTAACATTACTCTTTGAGCCTTAGGATTAATCTCAGGAACAACATCCTTTTGGCGCCGCTGCCGAGGACGAATAAACAAAATCATTTTCCCTGGGAAAACGATAAGGTAGATTTTGGTCTTTGATGGTGAACAAAGATTGAATACATAAGTAAGGCTTATTTTATTTTTCACCTAGCGACTCCACTGTAGACAAAGCTGGAATTCAGTCGAAGGAATACCAGGAAAACCCAGACGAAAGACAAACTATACCAGTAGATCCCGAAAAATTGTTGAAACCAAAGGGATATCTTAGACAGACTGTTGCATTTGCAGGTAAGGTCTATCAACCTAGAGTTACACAAGATAATGTTAAAGTTCCCACTGAAGAAATAACCCCTAAATAAAGTTTTGAACAAATTCATTTTGTAGAGGCATCAACTAGTAAACCTGAGGTTAAAATTGAAACTCCAGAAGTAGTCATTCCCAAGATAAAAGTTGAGATTGACCTGACATACACTTTTACCAGTAAAAATGAATGATTCCTTTCGATCCCCTCTTTTATTGACACTTTGTTGGTTCTCTCCTTTCTCGAAGTGAAGGTTTTCATTTCCTGAAACCATGAAGAGTACTTTCTATACCCATATCCATCCCCTATTGCCTCTCCTATATATATACATCCGGTAAACCTGAGGAGACCAACTCAAGTTTACCTTTCCCTCCTCATCTATATCTTATGTCTCCTCATGATATTTTTCCCAGACTTCATTCGCAACCCCCCGAAGAGGCCGAAAGGTCAACAGTTCAGTCTTTCAAAGTTTATGAAAATCTCCTTTTTAGCCCTCGAAGTCTGTCTCCTAGGTTTTCAATGGCCGGTGCTGGAGGCACTGGTGTTGGTGGTGATGGAGGTGCAGGAGCTGGTGGACAAGTTCAACCCCCCAGAATATTTTCCAAGGTAGCTGTTAGATATGCTCCCTTGGTCCTCCCTGTTGTCCTGCATGATTTTCCCGAAAATTACATGAAGAACCTCCCCAAATTCATGGGAGAAGGAGAACTAACTGAAACAAAACACATATCCTTTTTCGATTAGTTTATTGATATCCTTGGCATCAAACAAAAGGACATTTACTCAAGGATTTTAGTACAAACCTTTGAAGGACAAGTGAGGACCAGGTTCAAAGGACTCCCAATAGGTTCCATACGATCATATGACGATCTAGAAAATGCTTTCCTAAGACAACGGGGCAAGAAAAAGGACCATCTTTATTATGTAACCGAATTCAAGGCTTTGAGAAAGAATAATTTTGAATCATTCCTTGAATTTATCCAGAGGTTCAATAAACTGTATCACAAAATCCCAACCGAATTCAAACCTTCTCAACTAGCTGTAAAAGTAACTTTTACAAGGGGTTTTGATTCCGACTTCGCTCTACTTCTAAGAGAGAGGAGATATACCACTTTATCAGGAATGCAAGACAATTCTATATAAATCAAATCCAATATGATGGCATTATAGAAATTAAAAACTAATATTTAGATGGGAACCAGAGAACCTAGGTGTTTCGAAGAACATGCAAGACCCTCTGGATCTGGGAAGTCCGTAGAAGAAAAAATGGACAAGATGTCCAATATTATTAAAGATCTATCGAACAAAATTTCCAGGATGGAATTAGATCAAACCAAACCTGATCCATACGTTAGAAATCAGTTTAGGAGAAACCCTATCCCTCAGATACAACAAAGACAAGTAAAAAATGAAGACAAAAAGATCCAAGCTCCATTTAAAATTGAAAATTTTATGCAGAGGGACGAACTGCAAGATTATGAGGAGTTAGAAGAAGATCTAAACAACCTTAGCGATGATGATCTTGAGACACACTTAACCAGGCATGATTATCAGAAATATTTAGACTTGGAATCCCTATTTAATAATGAGGAAAACATCAACAATCTGGGAGATTGTATGTATCAAGGTCTCGCCGACTCGATAATGGTCGAAATCCAACATAAGTATAATTTAAGGCCCAGAGAGAAAAATTATAGAAATGTACCACCCAAAAATATTTTATCACGAAGTAAAGTGAATGAGGCAGCAATTGCCAAACCATCAACTGAAACACAAGCTGCTCGAACAAAGCAAGTTGAAACAAAAATGGTGCAAACTAAGAAACCAGAAAATACAGAAGCAAAAGTTCAAACTAGGGAATCTGGGAAGACAATTGGGGGCTTCAATATAGAAAATGAACTTAAAAAAATGAAAATCCCAATGCCTCTGGTTGAACTTGCAAAAAGCCCGATTTATAAAAAGCAAATCGCTAAAGCAATAAATTTTTATGATGTTTAGTGTCAAGCAGACGTTATTAATCTGCAGGACGAAAGACCTACGATCATGTTCAATCCACACATTGAAAACAATAAGGATTTGGTTGCTCCATTCTATATTACACTAACTGTGCATGACCATTTACTCCATAATTGCAGGTTAGATTCTAGGGCCTCTTATAATTTAATGCCTGAAATTATCATGGAAAATTTAAGCCTCGAAATTACCAGACCTTATCAAGACTTGTACTCGTTTGATTCTAGAAAGGTTAAGTGTCTAGGTATGATTAAATATTTGGTAGTAAATCTTTCTCATATCCCTGTGAAAAGTATCCTTATGGATGTGGTCATTGTTGACGTCCCTTCCAAGTACGACATGCTGTTATCCAGGTCTTGGGAAGCCAAGTTAGGAGGATCAGTTCAGTTAGTCATGACTTACTCTACAATCCCAATTTTTGATGGGAAATTCACGCGACTATATAGGGAAACTAGACTGACGTGTATTGTAAGTGACCTTGAAAACCCAAATAATTACCTTGTCTATGTTGCTGATCAGGACTTAGGAAAATATATACTATCTATAGATGACGATTTTGAGGAATGTATAGAAGAAGAAAATAAAAAAATAGAAACGACAAAGAAAAATGTAAATGTTAGAGAAGGAATGTGGAAAATGTTCTTCGATGGTGCCTCATCCTGCGAAGGAGCAGGAGCTGGAGTTGTATTCGTGGAACCAAGTGACGAGTATGTTATTCCCTTTTCTTATAGATTACAATGGGAGGTTGGTTATACGAACAATTTATGCGAATATGAAGCTCTCGTTTTAGGATTAAAAGCTGCAAGGAAGCTAAAAATCGAACATCTAATAGTTTATGGTGATGTAGAGCTTATTGTAAAACAATTAAAACAACAATATCAGGCTAAGCATCCAAGGTTGAGATCCTATAGGAATTGTGCATGGGATCTTATATAGAACTTCTTCTCATTCTTTAATATTCACTCTATTCCCAGGATGGAGAATCAACAACCTAATTCGTTTGCCAAGGTTGTTGCAACCTTCATACCGCGTACTGTCTTGAAACTGAAATATCACATTGAGATGAGACATGGACCCTTGATCCCAAATAATGTTCAGCACTAGAAAGTGTTTGAAGACGATGAACAAGTCAAACAGTTCTTGGAAATGATTGATGAGTTTTTTGAAACTCACATAGATCAGGAAATTTAGAATGATCCTGCTTGGATTATGCAGGAAGGGGAGAGTCCAGAAAAAATCCAAGTCAAAATTGCAAACCACCGCATGCTCTTTCTTAAGAACAATCAGATTCCTAGAGGCCTGATCCCCTTAGAAAGGTTGTTTGACCATGATGATATACCTTTAAAGTATACCTTACGACCTCAACCTAAAGAAGTTGACGACTGTAATGTAGGAACTAATGAAGATCCCAAAATGGTCAGGATATGAAAATACCTTCCGTAAAAAATGAAGAGTAAGTACGTTGGATTTATTAGACAACATAAATATGTTTTTTCTTGGTCTTATGATTATTTGAAAACTTATGATACCTCGGTTATTGAACATAAGATTCCTTTAAAACATGGTATTAAACCTTCAAGGTAGAAACTCAGACATATAAACCCTATTCTCTTGCCAGTGATAGAAAGGGAAGTTAAGAAACTTCTCGATGAAAAAATCATTGTTCCACTCAAGTATTCTGAATGGGTAGAGAACTTGGTCCCTGTAAGAAAGAAAAATGGAAAAATAAGGCGTTGTGTTGATTTCATAAGCTTAAATTGGTCGTCCCTCAAAGACAATTACCCGCTCCCAAAAATGGATCATGTTCTAGAGAAGGTAGTTGGAGATAAAATGATTTCCATGATTGATGTTTTTTCCGGATATAATCAGATCGATGTCCATGAAGATGACAGAGACAAGACTGTGTTTACCAATCCATGGGGAACCTTTATGTACAATAAAGTGCCATTTGGTTTGATGAATGCAGGAGCCACTTTTCAAAGAGCGATGTATATCACGTTCATCGGTGAGAGAGACAAATTAGTTTTTATTTATCTTGATGATTTGATGGTTTTTTGCAACTCTGATGGAGAACATTTGTTGCACCTCAGACAGACCTTCGAAAAATGCAGAAAGTTTGGTTTGTCTCTTAATCCCAATAAATCATATCTTTCTATGCAAGAAGGTAAGATTTTGGGCCATATAGTGTCAAAAGAAGGGATCAAGGTTGAACCTAAGCGAGTTGAGGCTATCGACATGATTAATATATCTAGGAACATAAAAGAAATTCAATATTTTTTAGGAAAGATCAATTTTTTAAGAAGATTTATTCCCAACTTTGCTAAAATGATTAAAATGATTACAGATATGTTGAAGAAAGGCAGTGAAGTAAAATGGACCACGGAAGCTAAAGAATATTTCGAGCACGTCAAGAAAGCTATAGGGGAAGCACCATTGCTAGAAAGTCTTGAATATACAAAGGAATTCTTAATCTTCTCATTCGCTTCTGAACATATTGTTGCAACAATACTCCTGCAAAAGAACGAAGATAGATTTGAGCAACCAATAGCCTTCTTTAGCAAAAGCCTCAAGGATGCAGAATTAAGATACAATATACTTGAGAAACAAGCTTACGCAATGGTGAAGGATCTCAAGGCCTTTAGAACATATGTATTGCATTCCAAAATTATCACTTACGTGCCAACAAATGTTATCAAAGACATCTTGGTGCAGCCAAAAAGTGATGGAAGAAGAGGTCGATGGTTGGCTAAAATTCAAGAGTCTGATCTAGAAGTAAAATTGACCAAGCTAGTCAAAGGTCAAGGCCTGGAAAAGATGTTAGCCAAATCAAATTTCAGGGCGCTCGAGATAAATAACCTCAAATCATACGAATCTCTCCTGGATATAGAGGAAATTGACGATCAGGAACCTACTATTCGAATTGAAGATAAGGTCTCCACCTCTACCTGGTATCAAAATATTGTTACATACCTCCTTACCCTTCAATTCCCGAATGACATGACTCTATCTAAAGCAAGGAATTTTAAGCTACACACAATTAAATACTGTATTATCGATGGTCGGCTATATTAGAAAGACCCTCTAGGTTTCTTGTTATGTTTCTTAACGGAATCTGAAACAGAAGGCATCATCGATGAATTCCATGAAGGAGTGTGTGGGGGACACCATACTTGGAGAGAAACGACCTACGATATTTTAAGGGTAGGATATTACTTGCCGAATTTATTTAACGATGTAAACGCGAGGGTCAAAGCCTGTAATTCATGCCAACTATTCGCTGGCAAGAAAAAGCTCCTACCTTTAATCCTAGTAAAAGATGAAGCCCATTTTCAACAATGGGGCTTAGAATTCATCGGAGAACTCCATCCACAATCAAGTGCTCAACATAGATAGATTATAACCACTACTGATTACTTCAAAAAATGGGTAGAATCCATTCCAACTTGAAATGCTACGGATTCGATAGTAATAAACTTCTTGGAAGAAAACATCCTATCAAGATTTGGTTGTCCTCAGAAAATAATGACTGACAACGCTCAATCTTTTAAGTCTATGGAAATGGTCAATTTATGCCAGAAATACAATATTGTGTTAGGTCATTCTATAGCCTATTATCCTCAGGGAAATGGGTTGGATGAATCATCTAACAAGAGCCTGATGACTATAATAAAAAAAGTGTTAATAGAAAATAAAAAGGTTTGGCACATACACCTAAAATACGCCCTATGGGCGAACCGAATTGGCACCAAGAAATCAATAGGTATGTCCCATTTTCAATTGGTTTATGGTACTGGTGTTGTCCTTCCTATCAATCTTTCTCTTCATGTGATGAAACTCTGGCAAGATTCAAATGAAGAGACAAACGACATTACAAGAAGGATGAATCAAATCATCGAAGCTCAACAAAATAGAGTCGAAGTAGATGATAAACTTCAGAAGTACCAAGATAATATGAAGGCCTTTTTTGATAAAAAGGCTAAATACAGGGAGTTTCTTCCTGGAGATCTAGTTCTGAAATGGGATGTTAGAAAAGAAGATGCAGGGAAACATGGAAAGTTCGATCACCTCTGGTTCGGACCATTCAAGATTGCAACCGCTGAGGGAAAGAACTCTTTCTTACTAGAAAATATCGATGGAGAAATCCTTGACGCTCATATCAATGGGCATTACTCAAATTACTTCATGTAGTAGTCCTATTTTAGATTCCCATTATATATATCAGTTTGGGTTGACATTCATTTTCTTTTTCAATTTACAATTTTTCTTTTCTTTTGTAAAGTATCCAAGTCATTTTATCGTTTGATTGTAATTAAATCATGTTTACTTGACATCATCAAATACAAATATGAAAGCATATTTATTGCATACCATCTCTATTCTACAGAATTTTCTAACATTTCACATTGCATTCCTGTACATAATACTTACTGTTAAACGAGAGATAAGGATGCATCAGAATCCGACAATCATTTTTCAAAACATTCGATTTTTCCCAAAACAGGTGATGAATTAATGATCTGCCTGATTGAAAGTTCAGAAGGAAAACGAGGTATGAGTTCCTACCTTTCCAGTTCAAATAATATATTTTTAAAGGAATTCTTGAAACAAATGGGAAGGAAGCTTCACTCGTAATAGTACTGTCACATGACCTAAAATCATAGAAGTATAAAATTACACCTTAAATGATCCTACTGATAAATTTTAAATCCATCTTTGAATCAAAAGTCAAATAATAATAAACAAGATGGAATGAATTCTGAATTAAATACACAAACTTATGTGGGATTGGAGTTTTTTGTCAGGTCTTTCATATTCTCATGTGGGTACTTATGTATATCCCTAAGTGCTTACCCACTCCATATTTCCTTTACCCTTGCTTAATCTTCATAAAAAGAAAAGGAGCTCACCTTGACTCTGAGAACTCAAACACATATTTTCAAAACAAAATTAGGCGAAAATATTTATCCTCCTTGGATTTAAATTGAAAAGGTATGTCTAGGCTAATCCCAACAATTTTAGCTCTTTTATCATACTTTAAATTGACTAGTTATCTCAAGATTAATCCCTGGAAAGATTAATATTCCCATAAATTTCTCCCATATAAGTGAAGGTGTATTGAAAATTGGAAGAGAGTTAGTTTCAAAGAATTCTCAAAATCATTGACAAACCTTCTTTTCAAAAAATTTAAACAAATATCATCCCTTGTGTGACACACAGATTGATTAACCCCACTTCAAAATATTAAAATTATAAGACAGTTGGTGAAAGGAAATTCATAATTTGATTTCCCCCATTTAGTCCAGAAGAGATGATGAAAGGCAATTCATATAATGATTGCCCTCATCTAAGAAAAGTACAAAAAGTATTGATTGAAGTGGTGAAATGAAATTCAATGGGATAAGTGGACAAATTCACCAGGGTACTGAACAGGCTCACTGGCAGTGAAGAAATGTCTATGATATCTAAGAGGTTTTCATACATACCTATATAACATACTCTGTCTTCTAGCTCTACTTCCAGTGATATTTACACTCTGAACCAACTAGGGACTCCATAAAATAAACTATTACATATGCTTAACCTTGATACAAATGAAGTTGTTTTGAGTCTGATATTTAAGTTAAAGCTATTTTGATTATCTTAAACAATTCCAAAATCAGTTTTAAGAAAAAGATTTTTTAATAGCTTGAATTAAAAGCAATTACTGAATATGTTTCAGAGGTTCTTGATATTTGGTTAAGTTTGTTCTTTTATGAATGATTAATTCTTGTGTAAAACTGGAAAATATTTCTCAAAAAGAAATAATGACTCCATTTACCCAATAAAGGCACTTGGTCTATTGTTATTTCGTGCCTCACAGGGAGCCACAATCCCCAGATGGATCCTATGTTGGAACACACACAATTTTAAACTTTTAGGTTTATAGTTCTTCGCCTTCTTAAGAATAAAAATTTAAATAAAATTCATTGTTGGTTAGTTAATAATAAGGCGCGTACGATATCCATCATTGATGTGTTTCCCCTCTTGATCGAATGATCCTAATAACCTCTGGAGTTTTGGATCCGCCTGAGTTTTAAAGAGGTAAGTCTCTAACGGTCTATTCAGAGCTCCACGCTTCAAATGTTTCGATAATTTTAAACAATAAAAAACTCTGAAAATCTGAAACCCAAAGGTAGCCACTCGTGAATTTTCCTAAATCATTTAAAAACACAAGTCATAGGACATGTGTACCTTTTGAGTCTTTCCTGAGTTGACTCGTGGCACCCATTTTTTTCATTTCCACTGAAAGATTCACATGTTTCTAAGTAACACGTGGCACCTCTCTTTTCTTGACACATCATCCAGAATGACGTCATCTATGCCACGCCACTGCGGGAGATGATCCTTCGGGAATTTAACAAAGAGTGAATTCATGAATCACTGAAGTATCAAAATGTTGAAGTATTGAACATTTCAAAAAGTAAAAGGGTAAACTAAACATTTAAATAACTAAGTTAATCGTGATCAAGAGGTAATTAATGACTTTGTAGTTTAGATTTTGGGACGTTTCCCCTATATTCTATTCTAAAATTTATGAAGTCCGAACTTCCGAAATACTTAAAGTTAATGCAATTGATTAAGACTTAATATCAACTATAAGATAATTAATGACTTCACAGTTTTGGGCTTCGGGAAGTTTCTTTTATGATATATTAAAAACCCCCGAAGTCTGATCTCTCGAAACACTTGAAGTTAATGCAAAGTTTTAAACATGATTAATTAAGGTTTTAAAAGTGATTATCCATAGATTAACCTTTCCGCGGATTTGGGATTCAGGAGGTTCCCACTCTGTCACATCTAAAACTCCCGAACGTGAACCACCAAAATATTGATGGCATTTATGACTAATTAAGGATAATGATTTAAAAGAGGATTGTGGATTGCCAGGTAGACATCTCCATTAATGTTAATAAATTATTCATTAGTGAGTTTATAAGAAGATCAATGAATCTTGTTTGAATAAAATCACTTCAATCTCGAATTCATTTTCACATTTTGCAATTAACAGTTTTATCTATTGAAAAACTCACGGATTTTCTTTGCAATAGGTAACCTCACTCTATTTCCTTAGACATTATGGCACCTCGAAAAATGACAAAAAATCCCGATCCAGTAGGTGAAGATTCAAACCCAAATGCATAAATTTTGTCGGACACCACCCTGCGAGCCATAAACACCGTTAAAAATTGGACACAAGTTTTTTAGATCTTGGAGCGTGAAATCATCAACTACCCAGAAGACTCGGCCGAAGAAGAAGATGACTCTTATGAAGCTAAACTTAGACACATAGCACAGTCAAAGATGCACAATATAGTTGCATGGCCAATACTCGTGCCTTATAACGAAATGATAAGCTAGGCCTTCAAACATGTTGACAACCAGACTAGGAACATCATCAACCATCAGCAAGTCACCATAGGATCTTTTCGACCAGAACATCTGCAAGTAATTTATAAAATCTATCCTAATCCTAAATATACTTACAATGCCGCATTGATTCTGGAGTTCAAGCAAAAGGAATATGTCTAATACGCCAGGGGTAGTCACAATATAATCAAGACCTGGTGCGAACACCCAGAGAAATTCAGAATTGGCGCTCATGGTATGTATGCCACAAGGTCTTTGGACACTCATATGGTGTATGTAGCCATGATTCTCTGTTGTCTTTTCAGGAAGAAAATCCCTACGCATTTATCGGTGGAATGGGTATCCATCATGAACGAGGTAGCCGAGGGTTACACTTTCAATTGGGATAAAATTTTGTTAGATAACTTGGCCAAGATAATTTTTGACTATAAAACAACGAAATCAAAAGGACAATGTTCCGCCTTTTACATGTTTGCATACATCATGTATGCCATCTGTTTCATGACACCTTTTCCCTTGATGAACTAGAATTGGACTCCGACCAGTTCTGAACCCATTCATTTTTATCATTCCCAGCTATGGGAAGAGAAAGCTAAGGATTTATTTTATGAAATATGTCACAATGTTGTAGTGCCTGTTCATATAGCCTTGTACGGTCACCCACCTCCCCGGATTTCAGACAATATTATGGAAACTTGGGAAAGCTTGCAAATTTTTTCATTGAGGAGAATTTATCCTACATTAGATTTTTTGGTTGCTTTGTTCCTCCTCATGCTCTCCCACAATTTTTACCCGACAGGATTGTGTGCAGAGAAGTGGCATACCAGACAGTAACAGGAGGCATCAACAAGGAGCTGAAGGCAGCTCAAAAAAAGGTTTTGGCCGACTTTCCCTATTCAAGTTTGCATGTTTTCATTATTGGATTTTGGTCACTCCAAAGTTGAGGCCGCGGCCTTGGAGGATGTCAAATTGGTTGACATCGAGTTCAAGAGACACGATCCACACAAGATAGTGGAAAACCACCTAGCCCAGTTCAACATGAAGCGATATATGCATGAGAACTCCCCGTATGAAGAAATATTGAGGGGAGTTATATCTTATGAGGAAGTTCAAGACAGATTCCAAACCCTGCCCCGGATCAACAAGCTGGTTTTCTCAACTTTCAAAAACATCGGCGAAACAATCTACCAAAGGTACTACAAGGAGAGTCAATGGTCACTCCCCCTTCACAGGAAGTTGTTCCTACAGGTTCTCAATCAAGTCACTCTAATAAGAGCAGAGTTGAGGGAACCCCAAAGAGCTTGGAGCTGCTAACACATGAATTAAAATCATCATTGTCGGGCCAGCTAATCCCCCATGCACTAGTTGAACTCAAATCCTTCCTAAATCAAGGACAAGATATGCCTCCTTTGACACTAGCTACCATTGTTGTCACCTCAAATACAACAGAACAACAACAATCCACAGAGATTCATACACCCATTACATCACTAACCCCTCTACAAACCAGCTTCAGAAATCCTAATTCCGAACTTGTTTTTGTAGGATATCTTAGCCCCATATTGCCCAAAGAAATGCCTCCTTCGAATTTCTTTTTTAGTAAGAAATGGAAAGCCATCGTGAAAAGGGAATCTCACCAGAAAGATGGAATGACAATTAAAAGGAAGAGAATGGTGTATGATGGGAATGAACAAGATGATCCAGAATTTGCAAAGGAAGTTGTAGGTTCGTTAGGTTCTTTTTCCATTGCCAATCAATAGTCTGTGAACAATTTGACCAAACAACTGCGATAGAATTTCCTATTGGTGGATCACTTGCAAAACTAGATATATACAGTTGAGCAGACTATCAAGAGAAAAATGAGTCGGGATTTCAAGAAAATCAGAGCTAGTGATCGTCAGCAGATTCAAAAGCTTTAGGATAACCTTGAGCATCTCCATCAGAGTTCATAAACCAACCAAGGTCTGGTCACTCAGTGTGAAGAATTGATAGAAAAACTACATGTTATATTTGCCCTAACTAAAGGTATCACGATAGACATCTCGGCCTTCAAATTTCAAGCGTTGGAAATTAATGAGAAGCTTGAAGCTTCCTAGCAGGATCTTTTTCTGAAGGTAGATGCCATCCAAAAATTCTACCAGGAAGTAGAACTGTCTCTCAAGGATATCTATTTCAAGGAAAAAGAGGCTTGCTCAACCCGATCCAAGTTTCAGGAAGTCCTCATATTGATGCAGAAGGATAATGTCCCTGATTTTCCTCTTCTCTCTTATTCTAAACAATTAAGGGATGAGGTGGCCCTAAAGGTCTGGGAAACAAATCTAGAAGATAGAAAAATATTTTCCAGAGAGGTGAAAGAAGCTCTCCTAGAAGCGTTGTCATCACTAAAAAAACATGTGATTGAGTTTGAGGGGAGTAATATCTCAGAATCCCTGGGGAAAATTGAGATAGAAATGAACCAATAGAATTCCAGAAAAAGAAAAGAAGAAACTCTAGAAGCCATTCAAGAAATGAGCGAGATTGATCTTCTTAAAATCAATAAATGGTTAGTGAATCCAAGTTCATATTTCTGGGCCACAGTTCAAGAAGTGAACAAGATCCAAGAAAAGATACCTCAAATACAATGGAAATTATTCACTTTCGAGGTAAATGAAAAGATTGAGCCCTAAAGGTTCATGGTGGCATTGTTGGATAGGTGCACCCAATGTATTGAACATGGAAAAGAAAGCATAGCTGGGAGCAAGTAAGAAAA
>JZKD02S1078222.1:0-13271 GCA_000966675.3 Picea glauca
CTCGGTTTTTAGCCATTTGTCTTTGTGTATTGTTTGATGGATGCTTGATTTTTTGAACTTTTTCTTTGTTTTTAGTCTTCATTAAAAATCTTACATACTCTATAGCTTGTTCCTTGTTGATTCTGTGTTGAGCCTTAGGCTGTTTGAAGCATTTTTAGACACTAATGCTCCCCCTAGTAGTCTACACAGCGTTGCTAATGCTCCCTGTTAGTGATTTTGGGAGAATTTCCTACTGACTAATGCCCTGTCTCCCTTATTCTAGGAGCGTTATTTTTGCATCTGGCTCATATTCGGTCCCTTTTTTTTCTCTATTTCTTAGATTTTTTTGCTCAAATTTTTGTTTCAAATTATCACATTCTTTAGTGTTCCTTTGGTTTCTTCAAGTTAAGGGATTTTGTTTTCTTTTTTTTACCTCTTTTCATTTGACTATCTCCTATCAAGTTGTGAATCACACATGATTGTCATAAAGGTTAATCTAATCCTTTGGAAAAACCTATGTCATTAGTAACCTGAGACTTGCATCTGTAGTTGTTCAAGCCTCTATCACATTGACTCCATAGCCTTTGAAGAGTTATATTTTATTGTCTTTGGAGTATTTTCTTTGATTTGGAGATTTTACAAGCTGCTTTGTTGAGTTTCTTGATTTGTATTGTTTGACAAACTATTTGTTAAGAGTATTCCTGGACTCTTTTACAACTTTGCATTGGCCATTAACCTTTTCTATTTGGGATTTGAGGTTTCAAAAGGTGATTTCATTTTTCCTTAAAGTTTTTTGTTCTTGTTTGAACATTTGTTAAAGGAATTCTTGCATTTCCTTCAAGTACTTGTCAACATTTAGAGTGCGCTTTTTATTTGATCTTTTTTCTTCATGTTCCTTTGTATCGACATTGGATTATGTCACTGAAAGTAAGGAAGTGAAAAGAAATTGCATTTAATTTGAGTTCATTGCATTTATAATCAAACAAAAATAAATTTTGCATTCTAGTTTTTGGGTGGTGCATTTTATAGAAAATTAAATTGCATTCAAAGAGTAGTTTATGTTTCTTTCTTTGAAAGATGTAATTGTTTCTTTGCTTGAAATTATTTCTCCTTCTTATAGATAGTCTTCGTCAAAACTTAAATATTGCATTGCATTCATATTTTCTTTTGATGTATTATTGGAGTCAAGTGTCACACATCATATTCAAGTTGCATCTGCAATTCCTTTTGAGTAACAAACAACCATAAAAGGAACAAGCGCATAATCTAAAATCAACTAGACCTTTTATTTATTAGAAAATGATCACAAGTATAAGATTTTATGGACTTGGTTGAAGGGTGGAGAGTAAATTATTCAAGGCCACTTAAAAAGGATTGTAGGATACTAGAGAGTGTTTAAATCCAAGTAGTAACAACTGACATTTATTGGGAGAGCTCCTCTTACATGGGAGTTAAGCACGAGGTCAAGTGAAGCGACAATTTGAGATATCCCCTCTTTCATTTTCTTAGTGGGAATATAACAAGTTTTGAGCTTTGAAAAGTGGTAGGTCCCCAGGGTGACACCAATTCTTATTAGTATTTGGTTCGTGGATTTGTGTCCACCATTTTTAGTTCCATTTCCTTAGTCTTCACTGTTGAATGCTTACCCACCTGACCGTCCATTGTGAAATTGGTAACCATAGTTACTTTTCCTAGGATTTTACATGGTTGATTGCAATGGGGGTTCCTTCTTCAAAAGGTTCCTTCATGTACTTGAAGCAGACATTGCATCACACTTTTAGTACCCTTGGAGGGTATCTCCATGAAGCGAGGATTACTTGCACTGGGAAGGGATATTATGTGGAGGTAGGGGTAACTGCTTCTCATATCTTCATTGACATCCTCATCTCCCATCTCCAGAAGATCCTTAATTCCTTCATTTTTTTTCTCTTATCTTATAAGGACTTTGGTAGTGTGTGCTCTTTGATTTAGTGGACTCTAGGTTGAGTTTATGTCTATGGCATTAGTTCCTGGAACTCCCAATGAAGGGACCCATTTTCCTAGTGAACCTTTTTCTTTCTTCTTTTGGAAAAGTTGGTCCTGCTTATATAGGAACATTGAGTTTTCCTGTATTCACTATCAGTTTACCGGTATGGAATTTTTCCACTCTGGCGATCCCAAATGATCCTAGTTCTTCGTATGAAATCCCTCCACCTGAAGAACATCAACCTCATGTTGACCCTTTTCCTTATTCACCTGTCGAGTTTTCTTCCCTTTCTTCCTCCTTGGCTGGTGGAAGTATTAATGCTAGTAATTAGGAAGATAAGAAGAAGAAAATGAAGATTAAGAAGAAAAATAAGCAAGGTGGAAATCAACCAACTACTGTTAATCATGCTAGGAGTGTTGATGATATTGAAAATCCTAACAAGACAACTCACAAGCACAAATTCCCTTACAGGATTTGTAAGGGTCACCACCTTCTTAAGGATTGACCTATTCTTCCCAATATCTTAGAAGTGTGGTATACATGTTCCCAGCAACCTGTGTTGCCAGCTTCCTCCACTCATGTTGTTGACAACCCATCAACTAGTGATAGTAAAGTTGTAAGTAAGAAAGGTAGAGTCAAGTTTCCTTGTAGGTTATGTGAAGGATGTCATCAAACTTACCTTTGCCCTTGTATGGATGAGGCTTTACATTTGTTGGAAAATATTGTTGATGTCCAACAAAAAATTCCAACTCCTTACTGTAAATTCTCTCCCAACCCACCATTGGTTGATCTATTTCCATCATCGGTCGATTTAGTTAATGAATTGGTCGGTCTAATTCCATCCTCGGTCGAATCTTCTCTTCCTTTGGAGAGAAAAGTTGATGAATTGGTCATTCTGATTCAATCTCCGATCAATCCCACTCTTTCCTTGGAGATTTAAATGGATGCCTCTCAGGTTCTTCTTGTCACTCTAGATAACCCCAAACAAGGGGGAATTTCACATTTTTCAACGAAACCCCCTCCAAGCACTATGGTCATTTCCTTCAATTGGAATAGGTTGACAATGCCTCACCTTCCTTCCTACCTACCTATTAGCACCAATAGTTGTTCTTAGACTACTTTAAGAACAATCCCAGTTCCCATCATAATTTAAATAATTAAAACAATTTTATGCTTGAGTGGATCAATAAGACTGAGTAAGAAATATGGTAGCAATACTGTCTGCAGATCATAGGAATTCCATTGGGCATGGAGTCGTCTGAAAACATAAGAAACCATAGGAAATCAAGCCAAATGCCAGACAAAATATTTTTTATCGTGGAAGGTAGAATAATTAGGGAACAAACAAGAATAACAATAAGATCTATCCAAGACCATTTTTACATTCATGAGATTGCATATCCATTCAGCAGAAATCCTTTCAGTGAATGAATAAAAAGAAAAACTTGAACAAACACATGACTCACAGGATGAAACAATGAATCATTCACTGCATTTAGAATCTGTAATTCATGAGCGATAATTGATCCTCAAGTACTACAATTCATTCAAGAATTAAGAGAAAATGAAATTGAAACAAGGAAAACAGAATAGTCACTCATCTAACATCAAGTCGAGTCGGGGTAACTGCTTCTCATATCTTCATTGACATCCTCATCTCCCATCTCCAGAAGATCCCTAATTCCTTCATTTTTTTATCTTATAAGGACTTTGTTAGTGTGTGATCTTTGATTTAGTGGACTCTAGGTTGATTTTTTGTCTATGGCATTAGTTCCTGGAACTCCCAATGAAGGGACTCCTTTTCCTAGGGAACCTTTTTTTTTCTTCTTTTGGAAAATTTGGTCCTACTTATATAGCCACATTGAGTCTTCCTGTATTCACTATCAGTTTACCGGTATGGGATTTTTCCACTCTGGTGATCCCAAATGATCCTATTTCTTCGTATGAAATCCCTCCACCTTAAGAACATCAACCTCATGTCGACCCTTTTCCTTACTCACCCGCCGGGATTTCTTCCCTTTCTTCCTCGACTGGTGGAAGTATTAATGCTAGTAATTAGGAAGATAAGAAGAAGAAAATGAATATTAAGAAGAAAAATAAGCAAGGTGGAAATTGACCAACTACTGTTAATCATGCTAGGAGTGTTGATGATATTGAAAATCCTAACAAGACAACTCACAAGCACAAATTCCCTTGCAGGATTTGTAAGGGTGACCACCTTCTTAAGGATTGACCCATTCTTCCCAATATCTTAGAAGTGTGGTATACATGTTCCCAACAACCTATGTTGCCATCTTCCTCAACTCATGTTGTTGACAACCCATCAACTAGTGATAGTAAAGTTGTAAGTAAGAAAGGTAGAGTCAAGTTTCCTTGTAGTTTATGTGAGGGAAGTCATCAAACTTACCTTTGCCCTTGTATGGATGAGGCTTCACATTTGTTGGAAAATATTGTTGATTTCCAGCAGCAAATTCCAACTCCTTACCATAAATTCTCTTCCAACCCACCATTGGTTGATCTATTTCCATCATTGGTTGATTCAGTTAATGAATTGGTCGGTCTGATTCCATCCTCGGTCGAACTTGCTCTTCCTTTGGAGAGAAAAGTTGATGAATTGGTCATTCTGATTCAATATTCAATCGATCCCACTCTTTCCTTGGAGATTTAAATGGATACCTCTATGGTTCTTCTTGTCACTTTAGATAACCCCAAACAAGGGGGAATTTCACATTTTTCAACGAAACCCCCTCCAAGCATTGTGGTCATTTCCTTCAATTGGAATAGGTTGACAATGCCTCACCTTCCTTCCTACCTACCTATTAGCACCAATAGTTGTTCTTAGACTACTTTAAGAACAATCCCAGTTCCCATCAGAATATAAATAATTAAAATAGGTTTATGCTTAAGTGGATCAGTAAGATTGAGTAAGAAATATGGTAGCAATACTATTTGTAGATCATAGGAATTCCATTGGGCATGGAGTCATTTTAAAACATAAGAAACCATAGGAAATCAAGCCAAATGCCAGACAAAATATTTTTTGTTGTGGAAGGTAGAAGAACTAGGGAACAAACAAGAATAACAATAAGATCTATCCGAGACCATTTTTACATTCATGAGATTCCATATCCATTCAGCAGAAATCCGTTCAACGAATAAATAAAAATAAAAAGTTGAACAAACACATGACTCACAGGATGACACAATGAATCATTCACTGCATTTAGAATCTGTAATTCATGAGCGATAATTGATCCTCAACTACTACAATTCATTCAATAATTAAGAGAAAATGAAATTGAAACAAGGAAAATAGAATAGTCACTCAGCTATCATGAATCTCTGATTAAAAAATGTTGCAAAAAGAAGTATGCCCACAGGATTTACAAATAAGAAGGTGAAATCCTCCTTCATCTCTCTCAAGCCTCTCAAACCCCAACCCTTTCTTCATCAATTTACATCATATAGGCTCTATATGCTTACTATTCTAAGAGGGTCAAATTAGATGCAGTTACATTGGATTCCTTCCAGTTAGGAATTAGTTACAAGAAGTTAAAACAAAAACAATTTCAATCCCTATTTTTTAGGATCTTGTCTCCTATCATTAATTTCTTCTAGAAACCATAAATTTGATCAATATTGAACTGAGACACCTATTCCTCGTACTCTCCCAAAGATTTGGAGGAGTCCCTTTGCACTGGCACTTCGAAGTGAAAGAGAATATGGATGATTGTGTAGTTTTGTAGCTTCCTAGTAGATTTCTCTATGAAATCTCTATTTCTGATTGCTGACAATACAAACTTATGTTTCAAATTGTATTTCTTTATAAATTTAACAATCACTATCTCAGTTGTAGTAAATAAAACTTGGCCATGTGATAAGAATCATCTCCACAGTTACATCCAATTTCATAGTGTAGGATCCTAATGGGATGGCCAACGTCAAATTCAAAACGAACATGAAGTCCCAATTGCAGTATCGATGCCTCCATCGTAGTGATTCTTTAAACTTTTATCTTGCCCATAACAAAACTATAGAGAAACTCATCTCTAAATAGAAAATCCAGGTTAATTTCAACATATTTGAACTCATACCAATGTTCTTATTTTATTTTGGAATAGAGATGATCTCCCTAGGGTGCTCTGATGGTTTTCATAAGTTGGACAATATGTTGTATAAACTCGATGGCATTTGGTGTAGATGCTCGGTATCCTTCTAATCAACAATGGATTTCTGCATTTGTATCGGGTATCCATGCCTTTTCAAACATCTATGATAATTTTTTGCAGGGATTTTGTTTGGTCATTGAGGTAATATAAGAATCCATGTTATGCCTTCAGTGCATTTGACAGTCAACAAAGCATCGCCATCTCATTTTTTAACATTTGTTCAATTCCAGGCTGCCTAAATCCGATTCGAATGCTAAGAACATATATCAACACTTCCTCCTAAGACCTAGACAATCAACACAGTTGGTGGCTCTCTACTTGGAATTTTGACTTATAAACACTGCGTTGACTCTGTAGAAAACCCAGGGACCTTTGCGTTGGGATTGGTAACTACTATCTAGATATTTTCAACTTGGAACAATTGGATATAATATGCATCGCATCTCTTACATCCATCTTTTCCAAAAAAATGGTTTCAACGATCTTGTGGATGTTGGTTTCAACGGGTGGACACATTTTAAGATATGCTTCGACACTTGCAACTGGAACATCTTGACTTTTTCAATTAATATGGGATATATCCCACATTGTCGATGAAAATTTTTTTTGAATTATTTATATACACTAGCATCTCAACATGCTCTTAATGTGTTTTTCACAAACGTTCTCCCTCATGGGCTTCCTCCTTGATGACTTGGCGCCTGACTTGGGCGCTAGGTCCAAAACTTGGGTTGTGTTGGCACTTAGCTCATAGACTTGGAGATGTAATGTTGCTTGGAGTTTGGGCCTCGAGCCCAATATTTTTGCGAAAAAGAGTTTTCACCCTGCTAACAAACCCGAGAGCATTATTAGCTTCAAAGACCAATTTTTTATTTACCCAAACTTATAAAAATGGCACCAACAGCTAGTTTCATGGGAAAATTTTGAAATTTGTCTACTTGGAAAAACAAATGAAACTACAGATGTTACGAAATGATATAGTTCAGTAGCACTGCAAAACTAATGCTAAAAAATTGACCATAACGCTGCACAATTGACCAATTTTGATGATGCAAATTTTGTGCTAACATTGGCTCCATAGGGGATGGCATGCTCCCTGCGAGCTTCCAAGAATAAGTTGAGTTATGCCTAATCATGAGAGCATCTCTGCTCCTTATTGAAAACTAAAACATGGTTATACTAAAAGCATACTGCAAACAAGCTCCACTGAAAAACACATGCTCATGGTGTGAGCTTATTTATATACATAATCCTACTCTAATCTAGTAAACAAATTTGATTAAGTGTAGGAAAATTTCTAGTTCAACCATTCAAGAAATCGATTACTTAACTGGGATAGACTTCCATCTTTAAGAAAAAATTAAATGAGAATAACTGAAGAATATAGGAGAAAACATGCCTGAAGATCATACTTATAACTCCTAAATTCTATCTTTAAGAAATCAATGACAAAATGTTTTCTACTCGATTTCAAATCCATGTAAATAACCAATGGATCTTGGAAAAAAAAACTAGATTCTTTCCATTCAAGAAAGAAATACTCTATTTCTGATTGAGGAATATCAATAACAACTTTACCAATTTCTAAAAATTGTTGATCCACATTTGCTAGGAAAAAATGACAATAATGGTTGATTTTGTAAGCTTTCTTCATTCTTATTTGCTGCAACTGACATTAGTTCAACATCACCCCCTTTATTTCCTTTCCATGAATCTGATACATATATGTCATAAATAGGATTATTGTTGAAGATTTCATTATGTACTAATGTAAAAATATGCTCCCTATCAAAACCATAACTATTCAAGAATGAATCTGATTTTTAACTGCTATTATGAAGCTCTTTAGCTAATTTTGAAACAATTTTTTCTTCATAATATGTTTGGTATCTGTCATCTAAATTTAAAACAACATGTTCATCAGGGGAGAAATCTAATGCATCTATAGCCATGTAATCATCAGTACTATCACCAACTACATCTCGAAAACCTTCTTCTTGGGAAGCAGAAATAGAAAGAGTTCCATGTATGAATGATTTATCGTCCATAGCTTCATTAGTATAATCTCGTCCATTCTCACTACTAGAAAAAATAATATATTGGATATCTGAATGAAATTCCTCACAACAATTTTCAAAAAGAAGTTCTTTGGAAAAATACCTTTTACAATGCTCATTGAATGCATCATGGAAATCTCTCAAGGAAAGTATGTTGGAAGTAGGAAGAGAAAAGTACCATTCTCATGCATCACCTTTTAAAGACTACATGAACATTTTCATCAACACATCCTCATGATGTATTTCTAGTTGATCCATGCATTCATGAAATGGAACGGGATGTTGAGCAATTCCCCCCCCCCTTGTCTTCTTTGAAGGTAGGAAGGTAATCCATCCATTTTCACGGAGGAGGCACTAGATTTGGAAAACTAGGGACACTTGAAAAATTGAGAGGCGCAAAACTCCATGCAAATATAGCCTTCATATCATTTTTCATCCCGAATCAGTGAAGTCACCAACAAATTCTCCCTTTATGAAGTGGAGTTGTCAGGTTAATTATTGTTGTCCAAACTATGTAACCAACCCTTGATCACCATCAAAGACTAGATCTATGCTTTGTCGTTCTCCCAGGGAAAATATTTAACTTCGTCCCTGACAACGACGACATAAATGTTAGCACAAAGAGTTTAAGAACAAGCCCAATACCCATCAGAATATAAATAATTAAAACAGGTTTATGCTTGAGTGGATCAACAAGACTGGGTAAGAAAGAGGGAAACAATACTATCTGCAGATCAAAGGCATTCCATTGGGCATGGATTCATTTTCAAACATAAGAAACCAAAGGTAATAAATCCAAATGCCAGGAAAAATATTTGTTGTTGTGGAAGGTAGAAGAATTAGGGAACAAACATGAATAACAATAAGATCTATCCTAAACCATTTGTACATTCATGAGATTGCATATTCATTCAACAAAAATCCTTTCAACGAATGAATAAAAAGAAAACCTTGAATAAACACATGAATCACAGGCTGACACAATGAATCATTCACTGGATTTAGAATTTGTAATTCATGAGCGATAGTTTATCCTCAACTACTAAAATTCATTCAAGAAGGAAGAGAAAATGAAATTGAAACAAAGAAAACAGACTGGTCACTCAGTTGTCATGGATCTCTAATTATAAAATGTTGCAAAAAGAAGTATGCCCACATGATTTACAAATGAGCAGGTGAACGGCTCCTCCATATCTCTCAAGCCTCTCAACCCCCAACCATTTCTTCATAAAAATTGCATCATATATAGGTTCTCTATGCTTACTAGTCTAAGAGGGTTGAATTAGATGTGGTTACATTGGATTCATTCCTGTTAGGAATTATTTACAAGAAGTTACAACAGAAATAGTTTCAATCCCTATTTTTTAGGATCTCGTATTATGTCATTAATTGCTTCTAGAAACCATCAAGTTGATCGATGTTGAGATGAGACACTTATTCCCCATGCTCTCCTGAAGTTCTGGAGGAGTCCCTTTGTGTTGGCACTTCGAAGTGAAAGAGAATTTGGTTGACTATGTGGTTTTGCAACGTCCTGGTAGATTTCCCTATGAAATCTTTGTTTCTAATTGTTGACACTGCAAAATTGTGTTTCAAATTGTCTTCCTTTAGAAATTTGGCAATCACTGTCTTTGTTGTAGTCAACAAAACTTGGCCATGTGACAGGAATCATCTCCACAGTTACATTCAATTTCATAGTGTAGGATCCTAAGGGGATGGCAAATGCCAAATTCAAAACCAACATGGAGTCCCAATTGTAGTCTCGATGCCTCCATCATAGTGATTCTTTACACTTTTATCCGGCCCATAAAAAAACTGTAGAGAACCTCATCTCTAAACAAAAAAATCCAGAGTAAGTGCAACATCTTTGAAATCATACCAAAGTTCTTATTTTATTTTGGAATAGATATGATCTCCCTAGGGAACTCTGATTGTATTCATAATTTGGATAGTATGTTGTATAAACTTGATGGAATTTGGTGTAGATTCTCAGTCTCCTTCTAATCAACGATGGGTTTCTACATTTTTATCGGGTATCCATGACTTTGCAAACATCTATGGATAAATTTTTGCAGGGATTTTGTTTAGTCGTTGAGGTAATATAAGAATCCATGTTATTCCTTGAGTGCAATTGACAGTCGACAAAGCATCGCCATCTCCTTTTTAAAAAAAAAATCAATTCCAAGCTGCCTAACTCTGATTCTAAAGCTAAGAAAAGATATCAACACTTCCTCCCAAGACTTGGACAATCAACACAGTTAGTTGCTTGAGCTCTGCTTGGCATTTTAACTTATAAACAATGCATTGACTTTGTATAAAACCCAGAGACCTTTGCGTTGACATTGGTAACTACTATCTAGATATTTTAAACTTGGAACAGTTGGAGATTATATGCATCGCATCTCTTACATCCATCTTTTCCAAAAAAATGGTTTCAATGATCTTGTGGATGTTGGTTTCAACACGTGGACACATTTTAAGATTTGCTTCGACACTTGGAGATGGAACATTTTGACATTTTCAATTAATATGGGATATATCCCACATTTCTAGTGAAAAAACATATTGAATTTCTTATATACACTCGCATATCGACATGCCCTTGACGCGTTGTGCACAAACCTACTCCCTCTTGGGCTTCCTCCTCAGTGACTTGGCACTTGACTTGGGTGCTAGGATCAAAACTTGTGTTGTGTTGGCTCTTAGCTCGAGGACTTCGAGATGTAATGTTGCTTGGAGTTTGGGCCTCAAGCCGATATTTTTGAAAAAAAGAGTTTTCAACCTGCTAAAAAACCCGAGAGCGTTAGTAGCTTCAAAGACCAATTTTTAATTTACCCAAACTTATAAAAATGGCACCAACAAATAGTTCCATGGGAAAAATTTCAAATTTTTCCACTTGGAAGAAAAATTGAAACTGTAGATGCTACAAAATGATCTAGTTTGCTAGTGTTGCAAAATTAACGCTGCAAAATTGACCATACACTACACAATTGAACAATTTTGGTGATGCAAATTTTGTGCTAACACTACCTTTCCAAATCATTGTGCAGGTTTGTGATATAAACATATGTCACTCTATTGTAGACGAAGGTGCTTCTGTTAGCATTTTGTCCTCGGACGCTTGGCAAGATCTTGGTTCTCCCCAGCTTATGCTAGTGACCCATCATCTGTGAGATTTCAAAAGAAGATATAATAGTGAACCTTTAGGGGTCCTTACTCTGCTTCCCATTACCTTAGGAGGCAAAAACATATTCATTGATGTGATGATAGTCCAAGGCCTTTGGACGTTAATTTGCTCCTTGGGTGGGACTATGTTTATGTTATGAAATCTATTGTGTCCACACTCTTTTAAGTGATGTATTTTCATCATAATGGAAACATTGTGACCATTGACCAAATTTAATTCATTTTCCCTCATATGAGGGCCAACCATATGACTTCTCTGAACGTTCCTTATATGCAAGTGGTATCCACCCTGCCATAGGTTAATTATGTGGCAACATGTTCCATGCGTTGAACTCTGAATGAGAAGGAGCCTCTCTCTGTATGCTCACCTTCTTTAGACTTAGATCCAATAGTTGACATGGTAAACCACTCGTTAGGGACCTTGGATTCTTCTCTCCCCAATGTTGATCCCAGTAATTCCCTTACCATGTATTCCTTCCAGAGTATTGTTCTTCTGTCTAATGAAGACCTATTGGAAGCCATGGTAGCCAAATATAAGCATGGTTTATTTTATGGTTTCAAGCTCATTAAAAAATGAAACTAGCTATAAGCACGGTTTATTTTTTGGTTTCAAGCTCATTAAAAAATGAAACCAGCTCCAAGAAAAGTTCTCGTTTCTATGCCAAGCTCATTAAAAAATGAAACTAGCTTCGAGAAAAGTTCTTATTTCTGTGTCAAGCTCGCTAAAAAATGAAATAGAGTATTATGAGCATAGTTCTCGTTTCTATTTCAATATCATTAAAAAAAGAAACATAGATCTATGAGCATAGTTCCCTTTTCTATGTCAAGCTCCTTAAAAAATGAAACAGACCCCCCTCTCGTTGAGTCAATTATTTTACTAGATCTTGTAAACATTGAGTCGGGTCTTTTGCTATATCTCGTAAATGTTGAGTCAAATATTCCACTAGATCTCATAATCAAACCTTCATTTCATCTGCATGTGTCAGTTGATCCTCTTTCTTCCTCTAGTGAACATTTACCTATTAGTAACCAGGAGTTTAATCAGATACATAATTTGGTGACAACATAAGAGTTGGTATATGAAACGAAGCTTGGGTGGCATGTCTCCAGCCTCTGGACATCATGTTGGAGTTAAGAAGCTATCTTCTCATCTTGGGGAAAAGTACCAACTACACATGGGTATTACTTGAAACCTTTGGACATTACAGTGGGAAGAAACTTGTTGATGGGGTATTATACCGAGAACAATTTCATTTTTAGTTTCAAGATCGTGTAAAGATGGAACTAACCCGAGCTTAGTCTTTGTTATTTCATGTGCTCATAAATACATGAGAATAGGTTACCGATCTCAATATTTGTTCTTTCTCATGCTCATAAATATATGAGAACAGGTTACTGAGTATACTTTTATCACTTTTTCTGACTCATAAAAGGAACTCTTTGGAGTCTCCTTTTAGCTCTTTTTAGACTCTCTAAACATGAAAAAATGTTGAACAAACTTGTATCCTTTCACGCTCATTAAAAGGATTTGAAAGGGCGTCTTTCGAGTGGTAGTGTACCCGTTTTTCAACCTCGTAAGACTAATTAAGAAAAAGGAATACTCTAGTCAATCTCGGCTATAATAGTTCTCCCTTGTATTGTTTTTACTTTTTCGGGCTCTGGAGACTAAATTTATGAAAAGGAACACTCTTGGAGTCATCTTTCAGATATTTTAAGACTCTCTAAACATGAAAATACCACCAATATTTCCTTCTTTGGGCTCATAAAATCATGCATCGAGGGACCCATACGGGACCGAACCCTTCCTTCTTCAGGTTCGTTAAACATTTGAAGATGGACTCATTGAAGATAAGTTATACCGAGTATTTGTTATCCTCCTTGAGCTTGTTTAAAAAGAAAGAGGTATTCACCAATCAT
>JZKD02S1078222.1:19826-61892 GCA_000966675.3 Picea glauca
ATATAATGAGATCATCATTGTACTTCTATACTACGTAAGAAAAACTAGATTCAACCATTAACTAAGAAATATAATTGCAATTTAATTCTAGAAAGAAAATTACATAAATTGAAAGTTGTGCTATATCTACTCTAACAATTCAAACTGCAATAAGAAAATGCTTAAATTAAAAAGTAAACTAACAACTACATTAATCAACAACTAGCTAAGCCAATTCTACATAAAAATGAAATAAGCAAGCTATGATTAAAAACTGAAATTGATCCTATCCATCCATCAAATCCTTGTCGAAGAAAGCTCAAATAAAAACTATGTTCTATTCTAATTAAAACTATGTTTTAAACTTGATTCTAAAATCCTAAATAAAGACGTAATCTAATATCTAAATACACATGGGTTAGTCTAGGGATCTACATATCTGTTCCTAACTACAAGATTAATGCATGCTAACGCAATTCATCATACTAACCTGCAAAAGAGAGTCAAAGCAATTAAATTATAACAACAAACTAATTAACATAATAAAAATGCATGTGCAGGAAAATAAAGAGAACAACTGAACTATGAAATGCATAAACAAACACAAAGAACAATTACCAAACTGTTGGTGCCCCCCCCAACAAGTCGTGGTCACTTTCTAAAAGCACACCAGGTGCTCAACAAGATGAATTCACCATAAAAACTCAAAAACGTAGTTCTTGTATAATCTGGCAATGTAAAATGGAAAAACATAGTAAAAACGTATTTCTATCTATCACACTGATGTATCTGATACTTAACTTATGTATGACCACCTCAGTGGTATTTATAATGTTTACAAACCAAGTGGTCGACCACAGGAGGGTCGAACCACTTCTAAATTCGACAATTTGCATTAAATGATGCCCTAACTGATAAAACGGAGTGAGCCAATAATCGCCCTCTTGAACAACTAAAACTGAGTTGTTGGGAGCTCAATAGCTGTAGGGGACAAGCATGAACAAAACCCACGTTCCTAATTCGCCCATCATTGGCCGCCAATACCATAACCGCCAAATCACCCTCCATTTTTGTGCAATACACAGTGCTGGACAAAGTGTCGGATCGGGTACCGGAACAAGTGCTGGAAGGAGTGACAGACTAAGTGCCGAAAGTAGAAACATGGTGCATTTTTTACCTGTAACACAAGAAAAGCGTGAATTAGCTCTTGGTAATCATAAAACGTGATGAATTATAGCCAATAATGACATTAAACATGAATCATACATACCTGGTGGAGACCATACCATTTTAACATAAAATTCTTCAAAAAGCTCCTTCAAAATATGAAAAACACATATGTATATGCGGCAAAAGTGTATAATAACCGTCATAAAAGTGATCATATCTCGGGCCCAACAGGAATCTCACATAATTCCATCCTAAATTTTGTGATAAGGTTAGAGAAATTACATGAACTCCAAACTAAGTTAAATTAGGTAACCAATTGAAAAAATAATAGTTTTTCAATGTAGTATGAGGTCATAAATTTGGGAACAGAGAATAACCCATAAACTGGAGGAATAGGAACGGTCTACCGAAATTTGTACAAATTGAGCACAAGGCAAGAAACAGATGGAATAAAGCATCCTTCTTTAAGCTAGGCATGTCCATAAACAGAGGCGAAACTAAAAGGATCATATGCAACCTGGAATACCTATCCAAAACCGCATTCAAACTCCACCTAAAGCTTGTGCATACCATACAAATGAAATTATGGAAAAAGTTGGATGCTATGATCGCCATTAAAGGAAAGAATGAGGACGCATGAGCTCGCAAAAGACACAGATCTAAAATTGATAGATTAATAAACAAAAACAACGTAGATACCAACAACAACATAGATACCAACAACAAGAAAGTGGTAAATCTCTCGTCATACGAGCCTGAAGAAGTCAAGCTTAGTGTGTTAAGGAAAGGTCCGAACTAAACCAAAATGACCAGCCGACCTTTCGGCTTTCTTCCTTCCATTTATTATTTATATCAATCATCTCTCTTCAATTATAATCCAGGAGTCTTGTCCTGAAGATGGATCCTGATATGGATGTGAAACGTCAAAAATCAATTAACAACACTGTGGTTTTTCCAAACACTACTGAAAACCCTCACCACATAAATCTCATTGATCATATTATTTTCTTGTATGGAAGGGAAACTCTGGATGAAATTCATGATCTTGAAAAGCCCAGGGTTAAAATTAAGAAGAGAGTTGTTGACTTAGATTTTCTAAAAAACTGTAGGAATAGGAACTTTCTACTGAAATTTGTGCAAATTGAGAACAAGGCGAGAAAAAGATGGAATAAATCAGCCTTGTTTAATCTAGGCATGTCCATAACCAAAGGAAAAACTAAAAGGATCATATGCAACCTGGAAAACATGTCCAAAACCGCATTCAAACTCCACCTAAATCTTGCGCATACCATACAACCGTAATTATGGAAAAGGTTGGATGCTATGACAGCCATTAAAGAAGAGAATGAGGATGTACGATCTCGCAAAACACACAGATATAAACTCAATATATTAATAAACAAAAACAACGTAGACACCGACAACAATGTAGATACCAACAACAAGAAAGTGGTAAATCTCTCGTCGTACGAGCCTGAAGAAGTCGATCTTAGCGTGTTAATGAAAGGTTTGAACTTTGTCATTTCCCCAAGCTCCATCCCAATCGAAAACATTATATGTTGTATTGAGAATAATATACAAACCTTAATGGACGAAGACAAGAACTAGGTAAGACAAGACTTCTCCCTCATTCTTAGAAAGGAGAAACATCCAATAAGAAATATCATAAAGGAAGAACGCGCAGCTCTAAAAAACCTCAGAAACAATGAAAACTAAGTCATTCTTAGAGATTATAAAGGTGGTGCAATGGTTCTTTTAAACCAAAATGACCAGCCGGCCTTTAGGCTTTCTTCCTTCCATTTATTATTTATATCAATCCTCTCTCTTCAATTATAATCTAGGCTTCTTGTCCTGAAGATTGATCCTGATATGGATCCGAAATGTCAACAATCAATTAACAACATTGTGGTTTTTCCGAACACTACTGAAAACCCTCATCAGAGAAATCTCATTGATAAAATTATTTTCGTGTACAGAAGGGAAACTCTCGACGGAATTCGTGATCTTGAAAAGCTCAGGGTTAAAATTAAGAAGAGAGTTGTTGACTTAGATTTTCTAAAAAATTGCAAGAATAGGAACGTTCTACCAAAATTTGCGCAGATTAAGCACAAGGAGAGAAACAGATGGAATAAATCGGGCTTCTTTAAGCTAGGATTTTCCATAACCAGAGGTGAAATTAAAAGGATCAGATGCAACCTGGAATACCTGTCCAAAACCGCATTCAAACTCCACCTAAAGCTTGCACATACCATACAACCGGAATTATGGAAAACGTTGGATGCTATGGCCGCCATTAAAGCAGAGAATGAGGATTTACGGGCTCGCAAAAGAAACAAATATAAACTTGATACATTAATAAACAAAAACAGCGTAGATACCATCAACAACATAGATACCAACAACAATAAAGTGGTAAATCTCTCATCGTACGAGCCTGGAGAAGTTGAGCTTAGCGTGTTAAGGAAAGGCCTAAAATTAGTCATTTCCCCTAGCTCCATCCCAATCGACAACATTAGTTGTTGTATTGAGAACAATATACAAACCCTAACGGACGAAGACAAGAACTAGGTAAGACAAGACTACTCCCTCATTCTTAGAAAGGAAAAACCTCCAATAAAAAATATCAACAAGGAAGAACGTCCAGCTCTAAAAAACCTTAGAAACAATGAAAAATTGGTCATTATAAGAGATGATAAAGGTGGCACAACAGTTCTTTTAAACCAAAATGACCAGCGGACCTTTAGGATTTCTTCCTTCCATTTATTATTTATATCAAGCATCTCTCTTCAATTATAATCTAGGCTTCTTGTCCTGAAGATGGATCTTGATATGGATCTGAAACGTCGACAATCAATTAACAACACTGTGGTATTTCTGAACACTATTGGAAACCCTCACCACAGAAATCTAATTGATTAGATTATTTTCCTGTACGGAAGGGAAACTCTGGACGAAATTCTTGATCTTGAAAAGATCAGGGTTAAAATTAAGAAGATAGTTGTTGACTTAGATTTTCTAAAATACTACAAGAATAGGAACATTCTACCAAAATTTGTGCAGATTGAGCACAAGGCAAGAAACAGATGGAATAAATCGTCCTTCTTTAAGCTAGGCATGTCCATAACCAGAGGCAAAACTAAAAGGATCAGATGAAACCTAGAATACATGTCCAAAACCGCATTCAAACTCCACCTAAAGCTTGTGCATACCATACAACCAAAATTATGGAAAATTTCGGATGTTATGACTTCCATTAAAGCAGAGAATGAGGACGTATGAGCTCGCAAAATACAAAGATCTAAACTCAATAGATTAATAAACAAAAAAACGTAGATACCAACAACAAGAAAGTGGTAAATCTCTCATCGTACGAGCCTGAAGAAGTTGATCTTAGCATGTTAAGGAAAGGTCTGAACTTTGTTGTTTCCCTAAGCTCTATCCCAATCAACAACATTATTTGTTGTATTGAGAACAATATACAAACCCTAACAGACTAAGACAAGAACAAGGTAAGACAAGATTGCTCCCTCATTCTTAGAAATGCGAAACCTCCAATAAGCAATATCAACAAGGAAGAATGCGCAACTCTAAAAAACCTCATAAACAATGAAAACTTAGTCATTCTTAGAGCTAATCAAGGTGGCGCAATAGTTCTTTTAAACCAAAATGATTACGTAAAATTAGGGTTCTCTCCAGCCGACCTTTATGATTTCCTCCTTCCATTTATTATTTATATCAAGCATCTCTCTTCAATTATAATCCAGGCTTCTTGTCCTGAAGATGGATCATGATATGGATATGAAACGTCGAAAATCAATTAACATCACTTTGGTTTTTCTGAACACTACTGAAAACCCTCACCACAGAAATCTCATTGATCAAACCCATAAACTATTAAGCTTGGAACTAGTTGTTCTTCATATGAGAAAATTGCTTTCATCGAATTATTTAAAGAATAGAAGGATATATTTTCCTAGACTTATGATGATCTTAAGACCTTTGACACCAATATCATTGAACATGTGATCCCATTGAATCTCAATGTTAAACATTTTCATCATATATTAAGAAAGATGCATCATAATCTAGAACCCTTAGTGACAGGAGAGATAAACAAACTACTTGTTGCTAGGATAATATTCCCCTGTATGGCATACTAAATGGGTAGAAAATTTGGTCTCAGTAAAGAAAAATAATGGAGACATCATATTATGTGTGGATTTCTAAAACCTTAACAAAGTATCCCAAAAGGAAAATTAACTCATTCCTGCCATGGAGAAAATTTTACAATGTGTTTCAGAGTCAGAAATACTCTCTTTATTAGTTGGTTTCTCAGGTTACAACCAAGTCCTTGTTTCTCAAGAAAACCAACTGAAGACAACCTTCAAAACCAAATGGGGAACTTATGCCTATCGAAAGATGCCATTTCAATTAATCAACGTCGGGGCTACTTTTCAAAGAGCAATCGATATCACCTTTTGCAGATTAATTGGAAAGTATGTTGTGGTATATTTGGATGACATAATTGTTTTCTCAAAGAAAAAAAGTGATCATATCGTTCACCTTAGACATATTTTTTATCGATGTTGGAGATATGGTATTTCTCTCAACATTAAGAAGTCTATTTTCATAGTAGTTGAAGGGAAACTCTTCGGATTTATTGTATCAAAATCTAGAATAACGATAGAACTTGAGAGAACATAAGTGAATTACAAAATCTATTTTCCATGTAATAATAAATCTATACAATCTTTCCTCGATAAAGCATTTTTTTTTGCGTAGATTCATCCTCAATAAAATTGCCATACCTTTACAAGATATGATTAAGAAGAATGCATAATTCAAATGGAGACTGAAAGAAAAGGAATATTTTTTGCATATTAGAGAAGCGATAGAAAAATCTTCTACTTTGATGAGTCATAATTTTGACAAGGACTTTAATTAGTACATTTTTGCTTCTTAAGCTTCATATGCAACTGTACTAACTCGAAAAAATCATGAAGGAAACAAAGTTCAAATTGAATTTATGAGTTCAGGGTTACAAGGACAAGAACTGGAGTACCCTGAAGTGGATAAGCAACCCTTCTCTATTTTTAAAGTCATCAAACACTTCAAACCTTATCTTCTAAAAACATAGACCAAGGTTATAGTACCTTACCCTAAAGTAAGGATTTGGGTGAAAGAATATCTCACTAGATGATTTCCCTACAAAAATATGATCTGGAAATCAATCCTGCAAGGATTTTGAAAGGAAAAGGGTTCTACAAACTTGCAATTGAGGCTAAAGATGGACATGAAGATGAAGAATGATGAGAAAATAAAGTTTCTTTATCTGAAAATGAAATTTGTTACATTCCTATTCCTATTGACTCTTGGTATTATGAGCTGAAGTATTATCTTATTCATGGTAGTTCTCCTCAGTATTTTGAACCTCGAAAGAGGAGAGATATGATATTGAAGTATGCTCGAAATCAGTTGATAAATGGAATCCTTTTCATACACAATTATGGTTTGGTGTTCCTCTTTCTCTGGTTTTCAATAATGAAAAATATTTGTCATCATTAAAGTTAACATAGTTTGCATTAGAAAAGGTTATTAAAATTAAGTATGCTACCAATTATTACCCTTAAGCAAATGGTGTTGCAGAATCAACAAATAAAAATTTAATATATATCCTTAAAAAGATTGTAATCGGTCATTAGAGAAATTGGCATTTAGCTTTACCGAATTCTCTCTAGGATGATAGGGTAACACCAACAGTATGCTTAGGGAAATCTCCCTTTTTCCTAGTTTATGGAAAAAAGGAAATCTCACCTCATAATATCTTTGTGCGTTCTCTTCAATTAGCTCAATCTTCCAGAGAAATTAATTTCCTAGTCATGCACCAAAGATTAGATAATCTTCTAAAATTATAAGGAGAAAGGGAAAAGCCCAAGAAAGTTTTGATAATCAAACGTTGATTTGACAAGATCTCTTTCAATAAAAAAAATCCAAGTAGGGGACCTAATTCTGAAATGGGATAAATCTAATGAACCTAAGGGAAAACATACAAATTTTCAACAATTGTGGCTTGTCCCATTTCAAATTGATGAACAAATTGGAACTGGAACTTTCAGACTCAGAACTCTAGAAGGGGAGATTGATGACATCCCTGTAAATGGTCAAATCCTTGAGAAATGTTTCTCCTGATCACCTTTGGTGATACAGTCTTGTACATAGTAGTTGTTTTTCATTTAATTTTCCTTTTAAAAGTTTTATCTTGCTCCTAGAATACATTTTTTTGTAGTTATTTATTTTGGCTTGTATTTTATTTTATTTACTTTGAAGTAATTTTTCTTTAGATGGTTGTGTTGGCATAGGGGTAGACCCAGGGTTCATCTATAGCATCGCACCAACAAGCCCTAACTACTGGCCCTTTCTTCAACACCTGCGAAGCAGATGCAGTGTCACCTGAATTAGCTATAGGGGGTTGTAGGACACAGCTGTCTACAGCCAGAGGAAATGTAGAGTGGATTCACAACAACAACACACAACCACCTATTTATCCTTTATCTTCCTTAAGCCTACTGTGCAAGTTACATTTCATATCTAATGCAATATCACAATAGAAATATATCAAATGACAAAGAACACATCATCAATCACACATAACACAAGATATACGTGGTTCACCCTCTCCCTAGGGATACGTCCATAGAAATGTGCTTTATGATATATTAAGATGGAAGCATACGATTCTTATCTCCACTCTTAGCTAGCAGATATGCTCTTCTTCTCTCTCTTTCTCTCTCTTTCTCTCCCCTCCCTACGCACCCAACTGCAGGGTTGATATTCATACCAAGCTAAATATATTACAATACCAGAAGGCTCTCGCACTTAGCACTTCTCTCTCACACAGTAGTACTTACTCAATCATACAATAACAATGAACTCTCAACCAGCTTAGAACCCACCCATACTAGGTCCTTTAGACCTTTATTTATACATTACAATAGCTCTCGGACACCCCTAGGTTAAAACCTAAGTGTCAAAACCCTAGATACCAAAACCCTAGGTGTCTAAAACCCTAGGTCAACTTGACCCACATTTTCAGGGCTTCGCCAACCTATCTTTCCTTCCTTCACGCGCAGTGCTTCAAAGCATCTATTGACATCTTATTTTTCTTGTTGAGTTGTCCATGATCCCTCTTCCTTGTTGACCTGTCATCCTTGATCACCTCGTCCAACAACTTGCTTTCTCTTAATTCGCTTCGTCTTTTCTGCTCTTTTTCTCACTTCAACCCTGTATCAGTCACTATGTCTTCTGCGCAGTTCACATTTTTCCTTTTCTCCCTTAATATTTGCTTTCTTCCATAACCAAGGGCCAACAAGCCCCCAACACTCACCTGTGACTCGTCCCAAGTCACTTCAAGTCTGAACTTTATGTTTCATTTCAACTTTAGACTGCGCAGGGCAGCCTATGATTTCTGCTCTGTTTCTCCCTTCTATTTGCAGACTGTATTTTCTGTGTCTGGTACCCAATTTCAACTGCACCTGGTACCTAGACCCTTTTCCTTTTTCTTTTACTGAGAGATTCGAGGAAACTGGTTGTCATAATACAATGTCAACCATCTTCCATTCACCAAACCTTCCTTCCATTCTCCAATCAAAGTCTTCAATTGTGCAGCTCCTCCTTCTGTAACATAGGCAATCTCATATGGCCCAAGCCAATTCATCCTGAACTTCCCTGGATGATTCATGAGCTTACTGTCATATACCAATACCATATCTCCTTGCTTGAAATATTTCCTCTTGATGTGTCTGTCATGGTAGGCCTTTTCTCTTTCTTTCTAAACCTGCTGGTGAAATCCTGCAATAAATTTGTCTTCTTCCAGTTCGACCAACTGCACAAGCCTATCTTGCACAACACTAGTGTCATCCATATCTGTAAAGGCTGCAATTCTCATACTAGGAACCAAATATTCCATGGGTACAACTGCTTCTAGACCATATACCAATTTAAAGGGGGTCTGTAGGGTCAGTTTCTTGGAAGTGGTTCTATAGGCCCATAATATTGCTAGTACTCTCAAATCCCAGTCATCCTTGTTCACGCTACATATCTTCGTCAGCGTTGTCTCTAAAATATTATTGAATTCTTCAAATGTCCCATTTTCTTGTGGATGATAGGGCATGCTCTTCTGATGGTGAACCTCAAATTCCTGAGTCAAGGCTTCAATAGTCCTGTTAATAAAATGTGCACCTTGATCGCTCATAAGGATATTTGGGCATCCAAACCTGGTTATGATATCATCAAATATGAATCACGCAGTTGTAGTTGCACTACAGTCCTTAACTGCTCTTGCTTCTTCCCATCTGGTCAAATAATATGTTGCAGTGATTATGTATCTAGCTCCTGTGAGCTTTCCTGGTGGGTTGATAGGTCCCACGAAGTCAATGGACCATTTATCAAATGCCTGTAAGGTTAGTTGCGGTGCTAAAGGCATCTCATCTCTTATGGATGATTTCCCAACTCTTTGGCATACATCACAGGCCTTATAATATTCCTTGGCATCTTTGTGTAGAGTAGGCACCAAAGGCCAGCCCTAAGAATCTTCTGCGTTGTTGCTTTCCCTGCTTAGTGTCCTCCTACGATGCCTTCATGTGCTTCTGTGAGGATCAATGGTCTCTCTGCTTCCATAACACACCTCCTCAATATCTCATCAGGTCCCATCTTGTATAGTTGTCCAGCTATAAGTGAAAAATATGCAGTGCGTACTACCAACTGTTTCTTCTGAGTGATTGTATATTCACTAGGTGTCAGTCCTATTGACATGAACTTCACTATCTATGCGAAGTGATCATCAACCTTCCTAATGGCCAACAACTGTGAATCTGGTAGTGTATCCTCCAAACTAATAGGCTCTTCTCCATGTTCCAACTTCGACAAGTGGTCAAGACCTTTGTTCATCCTTCCTGGATTAACCACGATCTCAAAATCATATTCCTGAAATAGCAAAAGCCATATGCATATTCTCCCCCCTAACAATGGCTTGTTGACTAAGTATTTAAGCACATAATGATCGGTGAACATCTTAAAATGTCCTCCCAACAAGTAGTGGCGGAATTTCTGCAGTGCATACACCATGGCTAATCCTTCTCATTCTATGGTGGTGTAATTAATCTCAATTGTTGATAGATTCCTTCTAGAAAAGGCTAATGGGTGGTCAATGTCTCCAGCTCCTGGTTGTGATAACATTGATCCTAATGTGATAGAAGATGAATAGACATGCACGTGAAATTCCTTACTCCAATCTGGTAAAACTAAAATGTGCGCAGTAACCATTTTTTGCTTCAGTGTGTCAAAGCTCTGCTGGCATTCTTCTATCTAATGAAACAGACAGACTTTCTTTAGAAGCTTCTCCATGGGTGTTGTGATCTGTGCATAGCCCTTAATGAACTTCCTATAGTATCCAGTATGTCCTAGCACAGTGTGCATCTGTTTAACTAAACTAGGAGGGGGTAGATCAACTATAATGGAAATCTTGGATGGATCTACCAGCAATCCCTGCTTACACACAATATGGCCCAGCAGCACTCCGAAGGGTGAAAAGAGGATGCACTTTTTCAGGTTCAAGGAAATCTGACATTGCCTGCACTTATCTAACATTAGTCTTAAACAATATGATTTTGCAAAATGATGAAAATAGTCCAGTCATCAAAATATGCTTCCAGGAATTTATGTAAAAACTCCTTAGACGCTTCGACCACCACCCTAGAAAAGATGGTTGGTGCATTCTTCAATCCAAATGGCATCACTGTATATTGGTAGGATCCCCATTCTATTACAAATGTGGTCTTATGGCGATCTTCCTTGGTAATCCAGATCTGATGGTATCCTGAAAATCCATCTGTAAAAGAATATACCTCATGTCCTCCTACATTGTCTAACACTTCGTCAGTGAATGGTGTAGGGAATGGGTCATGCAAAAAGGCATCATTCATCTTCTTAAGATCTACATAGATCCTGATTTCTCATGTCTTCTTATCTTGTACCACCATAGGTCTAATCCATTATGATTCTTCAACAGGTTCTATGATTCCTGCTTCCAGCATTCTGTCAAGCTCAATCTTCACTTTCTCCTTATATTTAGGGTTCAATCTATAGGGTCTTTGTTTGACTGGCCTTGCATGTGGTTTCAAAGGGATCCTCATCTCTCCCATGGGTCCTTTAATGCCATTCATATCAGTGAACTTGGTTGGAAACAAGTCCTGATATTCATGCAGTAATTTTGTGATCTTGTCAATAGTGGCAGCATCCCAATAATATCCAACATTTGCAAGCATTGGTGTCTGTTATGTTCCAATGTTGACTTTTTTTATTTTGATTGGTTGTCCAGAAAAAGTTATTTCGACTCCTGGTCCTTCTACATCTCTTTGGCCTTTTGTTTTTGTGATGTTCACATTCCTAGGATCATCGTCTTCAACAACATTGATATTGTAACAACCTTGCAACTTCTGAAGAGGCATAGTCCATTCATCCTCTTTTTGATCCAAAGGGAGGCTAGGTGCCTCCTTGAACACTTTATTTCTTACAACCTGTAATTCTTGATCTATTGTAGGATATTGGCTTTCAAACAAAAAGGTAGTTACAAAGTTTTGGGTCATACCTTCCCAATCTGCACTGATGAGGTGTAGTTCTGCTTGAAGATACCAGTTGATGGGAGTTGTGTCCAGTGTGTTAATGATTTTGGGTACCTACTGTTCTTGAGGAATTTTGCTCCAGGATTCCTTGCAACTTCTCACACGGTCCTTCGGACATCTTTGGCCTATGTACCTAACTTCACAACCTTCTACTTGCTCTGAAAATCGTGTTATCATCAAAGTGCGACATTGTAACCAGCCTGTAATATTGTTTTTGTGTGTCCCCCACCATCTCGCCGGAGTTGATTTCAGGGCCTCATCCATTTCCAACAATCTTTGTGGTATTGGTACAATTTCTTCAAATTCCAACAAGAATGCTTCTAAATGATTCATACCATCAAAGGTGGGCAAGTTACTTATTGTTGTGTCGATCCAGTGGAGTTCCCTAGTTAATATAGCACATCTCCTTGTAGATACTTCATACATTTTGTTCTGCCAATTCTCCAGTGCTTCTTCTGAATCCGATGAGCATGCATTGTCACTTCGCCAGCTCAAATTTCCATATGATGTAGGATTAATGTAGTCCTATTGTCTGACTGTCAATTTGTATATGTTTTCTAGTTCATATGTGTGGTCTTCTTCTCTGATGGGTTCTGTGTATCTCTGACCTTCATCAGGATCCAAAGGTGCAATGACCCTAAGGCCATCTCCTTCAAACGTCATTCTTCTTTTATTTAAATCAACTATAGTGGAATTATTGAAAGCCCAATCAATTCCAAACAATGTAGAGTAAGGGAAACTATCATCAACTATCTTAATCACCTCAAAGTCTGCAAAAGTCCTTACTCCATCAATGTCCATAGGGACATGCTCCAGTATTCCAAAGGGTCTTACAGCTTGTTGAATAGCCATCCTAAGCCTGATAGGGGAATATATCAACTTAGGTTTTCCCATCAGTGCCCAGGTCTGCTTCGTCATGACATTGACCTTTGACCCTAAGTCGAGGACAACATAGTCTATATCGTACTCTCCAATCTAAGCATTAATGTGTAGTTCTTTATTTTTCCTTCTCTTCTTGGATAGTTGATGTACTTCTTTATTCAGCAAAGGATCTACCCTTGCTATCTCATACTGTCTAACCAAATTTTTTAGTTCTTGTATGGTTTTTTCATCTTTAATCAACTCAATAAATGTATACAAGAAACCAACAAGCTTACTCACCTCTTTTCCATCTCTGGGCGAAGTAGACTGATCAAATGCCAGAGGCATTCCATATTCTCTTACTTCTGGTCGAACCTTTGATGAAGAAGCTTGATCTCTTCTGAATTCCTTTCTTTCTTCCTCAAATATCTGCTTCTCTTTCCTTGGGTCAAACTCTTGTGTCTTCTCTGCAACTTTCCTAACTCCTGATTCTTATGTAGTCTTTCCTTGGATCACTATGTCTTCTCCTGTAACAACACCTTCTCATGTGATAACAACGACTCATGGATCTTCTCCTTGAGGTTATTCTTTGATTAGTTGTATTTGTTGATTTCCTCCTCGTTTCTCCTAAAGCTTAGCCAACAATGTTGGACATTCCTTGATAACATGCTTGAATGAGTTGCAGTAGATGCAAGTGGTACAAGGGTTCTGACAGTCCCTTGTCAAGTGTCCTGGCTGTGCGTAGTTATAATAGATGATCTTTCCTCGACCTCGATCCATACCTCCTCCTCTTCCTCTTTCTCGGAATCCACCTTGAGGATTGAAGTTTCCTCTCCCGGGGGAATTATACTCCGTAGTGCTTCCTTCTTGCTATACTTCAACTTGAATTTTGTATATATCCCTTGACTTTTCATGCATGAGATCATAATCCCTACAATCATTGTCATTGTGTCATACCGACTTACAAAACATGCAATACATATTTTTGGGTGTCTGCACATATTTTTGTAGATAGAAACATTAATCACCAGGGCAATGTTGATTTCTACATACCTCGCACTAGGGTAGGGTAACTTGCTTCAAAGGGTTCGGACCTCCAGAGGCCAAGTATTCCTGAAATAAGGGACAATGTTCCTTGTCATGGCCTTCTTATTTCCATGTGATACACCAGATGTCTTCTCTTTTATCTTTTCCCTTGTCTTTCTTCATATCTTCGACCTGCAGTGATAATCTAGTTAGCTGACACAAGATTTGACTCATACCTGAGTTGGATTCTCCAATAGGGGTTGATTCTAATTTCATGGCGATCTCTAGTGCCTCAGCCTGCGAAGTAATATTTTCTTGCATCAGAGGAACTCTGATGTGTGGAAAGAGGGCAGCAATGAACCATTCCTTGTTCTACTCATCTAGGATCTGAAAAATCAAATGGCCTGTCAAGGTATTAAATCTATGATCAAACTCCCACACAGTTTCAGTTGTTCTCTGCTTGATTTCTTTTAGTTTTGTAATGCACTATGAATCTGATTTAGGTTTCTTGAATTCGGAAGTTAGCGCAGTCTTAATGAAATTCAATGGTCCAGGTGTAGCTCCTTGGACAAATTTCATGTACCAGCTCAGTGCGCGATCTCTTAGGGTAGTGTTGAACTGAGCCCATTTGACATCTTCATCGATGATATTCTTAATACTCCACACAGCTTCACATAGAAACCAGTGTTGATCAGGATCTTAAGATCCATCTCCTCTAAAGGTCGGTAAACTCATCTCATCTGCCATAGATCTTCCTAGGTTTCCTGACTAAGTATGTGGTGGACTGCTAGTGACAGTGCTCTGAGTGTTCTGATGACTTAGGTTACTCTGGTTACTTAACGATGTTGAAACAATAGGAAGAATAATAGTACTTACTTCAATAGTCGGCGCAGTTCTTGAATTTTTTGGCTCTTCTCGGCGAGGTTCCTCTGTCCTAGCGGATTCTGAATGCTCTTTGTCTGTCAGATCTACCTCTTCTCCACTGTAGAACCCTTCGTCTACGTAGTTCTTCTTAAACAGGTTCACAAGGTGAACTTCTCTGAATACTTTCTCACTACACGTATATCCAGCCTTTGTGTCGTTGTCACTGTCTGAATTTTTCAACATTTATCTCTTTCGATATGACCGATTACTGTATCTTCAAGATGTTATTCTCATGCAATATCATCTTTATCTTCAACGTCAGAAAATGTAAAAATTTTCCTCTAGGTCCTTTAAAGAAATATCTCTCTTCTTGGCTATACGATTCCACTCTATCAACAAAAAACTCAGTGATATACCCTCCTATGGTGCTATCAAACCAGTGATCTACTGCTCTTGACACGATGTTATCAACTCTCTTGACCTTCTTGATCAACGTCGACGTCCAAACCACAGGTGGTCTGAGTCTGACTTCGAACTGGGTATCTGCTAACCTAGCTAGCCACTCATATAGCTCCTGATGGATTCCTCCGAAGAAAATCTCGTGTATATCAGTAAAGATATATCTTCCCAACCAATCATTTGTACTAAGATTAGGGTTCTTGTTCTGGGCTTGAGCGAAGTCCTTTTCTTGATCTTCTATCCACTTATGAATCTCTGTCTTCGATAGAAACCACCTTGACATTCCCTCAAGAATATTCTTGTCCCGGCAACGGAACCATTTGTTGGCATAGGGGCAGACCTAGGGTTCATCTCTAACAACGCACCAACAAGCCCTTACTACTGGCCCTTTCGGTAACACCTACGAAGCAGATGAAGTCTCACCCGAAATAGCTATAGGGGGTTGTAGGACACAGGTGTCTACAACCAGAGGAAATGCAGATTGGATTCATAGTAACAACACACAACCACCTAGTTATCCTTTATCTTCCTTAAGCCTACTGCGCAAGTTACATTTCAGATCTAACGCAATATCACAATAGCATCATATAAAATGACAAAGAACACAACATCAATCACACATAACACAAGATATACGTGGTTCACCCTCTCCCTAGGGATACATCCACATAACTCTGCTTTATGATATATAAAGATGGAAGCATACAATTCTTATAAGTGCTCTTATCTAGCAGATCCGTTCTTCTTCTCTATCTTTCTCTCTCTTTCTCTCCCCTCCCTGCGCACCCAGCTGTAGGTTTGATCTTCGCACCCAGCTGAAGATCTTACAATACCAGAAGGCTCTCTCACTCAACACTTCTCTCTCACATAGTAGTACTAACTCAATCATACAATAACAATGAACTCTCAACCAACTTAGCACCCACCCATCCCAGGTCCTTTAGACCTTTATTTATACATTACAATAGCTCTCAGACACCCTTAGGTTAAAACCTAAGTGTCAAAACCCTAGATACCAAAACCCTAGGTGTCTAAAACCCTAGGTCAACTTGACCCACGTTTTCAGGGCTTCGCCAGCCTGTCTTTCCTTCCTTCATGCGCGGTGCTTCAAAGCATATGTTGACATCTTCTTTCGCTTGCTAATTTGTCCATGATACCTCTTCCTTATTGATCTGTCATCCTCAATCTCCTCGTCCAATGACTTTATTTCTCTTACTTCGCTCTGTCTTTTCTGATCTTTTGCTCACTTCGACCCAGTATCAGTCACTGTGTCTTCCGCGCAGTTCGCATTTTTCCTTTTCTCCCTTAATCTTCGCTTTCTTCCATAACCAAGGGACAACAAGTTGATCTAGTTTCTTTCAATTTTGACTACTCCTTTTTGTTCCGCTTGCATGTTGAAAGAGGATGATTGTTTATAGCTTGAAATATTAGAGAATCCTTCTTATGCTACATTATCCTAAAAAACACTTGGAACTTAGGAACCTACTCGATCTAATTTTGTAGAATAATGTAACATTATGGGATTAAGGATAAATAGTGGAAATATTAGGATGAACAAATCTTATAAGTCTGGATAAATTCTGAATTTATGCATTTTGAAAAATATCAACAAAGTTGGAATTAAATGTGGTGTATTCATTTCCATGGTGGTACTCTTACAAAAGCTTCAGGGATTACATGCAAACATAAGTATGCTTTCCCTATAAGTGTATTTTGGGTATTCTATGAAATTCTCACCCACCACACATTAAAATGTTAATTCTACTATGCCTCCATGTGGTATACCCATGAGTGAAACAAGTATTGACATTGCTACCATATCAAAGCAATTCAAAGTGCCATCCCATGCCTTCAAAGGGATTCTAAACCTGCTCGCTCATCCATAATAAAATGTAAAAGCCTTAAAATATCAAGAGAGAAAAGGAAAAGAAAGCATATATCTATATATTCTTCTCAAAATGGCTTGGGACTAGAGTATTCAAGAAAAAATAGTGTAAGAGGTAACCTTGTCGAGGCTATGGACGCTCGTTGGAAGCAGGGAAATTTCTATGGTATCAGAGAAGGGGAACAAACATAAACATTTAGTCAATTAAAAAGTGTTTCTCTGTGGTGTCATACCTATGTAAGGCGTAAGTATGTATACACATGGATGAATAAACCCCATACATTGGATTATAGAGAATGCTTACAATATTACCTCAGGATGTTATTGGTTGCTTATATCTTTTAGGAAGACAATATTATTAATGCGGAACCCATAGTAAAGGGAGAAACCATATTTATGCAGTACAACCTTTGAGTATTCTAAAAGATAGAGATAATTGGTTCATCCAATGCATCTCCATTTGTTGTGCCTACAACAACTCCCATTAGATTTTTCATTTTATGGGAAAATTAAATGATCCCCCCTTTTAAAATTTCTAGATTGATTGTGATTGAAAAGAGTAGTTCTCTAGGACCTAGTAGTCTTATGGTATTAACTGAGGATGAAAACTCTTTTTCTCTTTAATTTTCCTTTTTTTTCATTTACATTTCAATATTGATCGATTGTCGAAAGTTGGGACAGTTGTTTGGAGTGTTATTGATCCTTTTAGTTCCTGCCTGTCTGTAACTTAGCTTTTGAATTGCTTTGCATTCAACTCTCTTTTATTGGTTTTACTCCAAATTTTGGTTGTTTTCCATGTAGCATAACCGATTAATGTATTGATAGTTGCATGTGTTGGAATTTTGCATTTACCCTTTTTTATAATTTCTCTATCATCGATGTCTGAGGTCGCTTTAGACTCATTTCATCAGATCCACCAAGTTCAATTTTATCATCGATCGATTTTTTTCCACACTCATCGCCCAATGATATTTATTGGAATTCACTTTTTGGACGTGTATAACGATATAGGAAACACCACTTTAATATGTTTCTTAATATAGAGTCTTCCCGATATATCGCCTTGGGAAATCTTGATCGTGTTTTCCTTTGAATGGTCCCACTTTATAATCCGATCAACCTCTTTAAATCTTTATTCATCACGTCAGACTCAATGTATTAGGATTTAAAGTTTAACGTACACAATAGGTGTGCTCGATAGGAATTGTTCCATTGCCATTACGAGCCTTGCACCTTCCCACCTATTATGAGTTGTCAAATTTAAACGCATTAATTACAGGTCAATGGGTTGGTGAGTTCATTTTACTATATAAAATCAATTCACACGGTTTTCATTTATTATCTTCTGATTTTTTGTCTAATCTAAGAGAGAAGTCATATTTCCAATCCCTCTCCTGAACTATCAAAGACCCTCTTGTCAAATTTTCCCATTATACAAGTAGAGTGATTTTTAAAAGTTCTTCTCTTATGTTGTTTCCTGCCAATTTGAGAATAGCAATAGGGTTTTCTTCTTGTTACAAAACCCTGACACACTTTGCATTTTGTAGGAGTTCATAAGCTAAGATGTTGAGAGATCAAACTCAAAAGGGGAAAGTTTTTGTTGAGGAGGATTTTCCCAGAGAAAACATTCTAATGCCATGTCATTATCAGAAATGAAGCATTTCAATGGATTCAAAGGCTGCCCCAATTGGAATGAAATGTACATGATCTTCTCCAATTCATATTTCCCCAAGGATGATGAAGGCCTTGCAGTTTACCAGAACATCAAGAAGAGCGAGCTGCATTCCATTGCCACCATACCTGATATTATGCCCTATAATGACACAGTGCAATGGGTTTCCTCACATTTGGAGCTAAGAACAACTTCCATAGTGAATGAGGTAGGAACTCATATAACTTTGATACAATAAGATGACATTCACATAATATAGAAGTTGTGGGGGACTAGAGGTACTTCTCAACAAACCATTTTTGGATGCACTCATAGATGAAAACCCTAGTCTGGTAGAGTTAGTTAGAGAATGGTGTGGTAATCATAAAGCCTTCACAGAAAAGGCTAGTTGATTGTTCCAAATCCAGTACTTCAAGGAACCATATCAACTCCTTCCAGCCATGATTTGTAGACTATATGGTGAATAGGGTTTCACTCACTTCAATCTTAAGTGGGTACCATTAGCGCATCAAGTAGTTGAATTGGGTCAAGCATTCAACTGGGCCTATATTTTATCCGTCAACCTTCTCAAAGTTGTCAAAGAAGCACTAGGAAACAAAAAGATAGGTTTTTTATGTCTACATTCTTAATTGATGTTCTTTGTTCATCAAATTATTTTCCTTTTATGGGTTGGAACTAGAACCCCGATATTCCTCTCATACATGTGTATTATTCAGAGTTATGGGAATATAATTTTAAAAAGTATTTTTATGATGTATGTGACAATTTCATGGCTCCTTTATATTATATCATATGTAATCAACCATCCCTAAGTCTATCAAAGGAATCCATAGAGGCCATCAAGGATATAGGGGGTGGGTATATAGATAACCACTACACCTATATAATAATTTTTGGATGTACCTATGCCCCACACATGCTACCCAAGTATGTCCCTGACAAACATGTAATAGGGAAATTTCATGTCAATTTTTTATTTTTTTTAAGCTAAATATCCCTGACCTGCGAGATTGGCTTGTGGCTAAGATTCCATGACCCAGGGGCACCTAATCCTTCAAAGGAGAGATTTGAAATGTAAGAAAAGAACAAAAAATAAGTAGATTGAAACAATTGTAACTACAACATGAGAAATTACAGAAGATGAAAAGACAGTCTATTTTTATAAAAGAAATATTATGTAATAGAGAAAAGGACTTTTGGCCAATAAAGTATTGTAATATTTTGATTACATGAAATAAACGAAAAAAAAGGACATTTTTGCAACCATTGATAATATCTAACTATTATTTGAGATTTCTCTACAATTTCAATTGATGTTTATTAGTTATGTGAATGATATTACTTATGCATGTTTTTTTAGTACATGGTTGTTATTGGATGCAGTGGCAATGTTTCAGTCTTAGAAATAATTCTTTATATACTATCTATGTTTCATCATTGATTTTACATATTGTTAGATGTTTTAATTCTTTCCTTTGGTTATAAATACATTCTAAATTGTATCCAATCTTCTAGACTAGATCATCATTAGGATAGGTTAGATTAACTATTAGATAGAATAATGTAGGCATTGTTTTCACTAACTAGATTCAAAATTAGAATAGATGTTAGAATAGAGTTGATTTTACTTTATTCTACTAAACAATTTAGTTGAAATTGGGCACACATACTAGTTAGAGTCTGCTACCCCAAACAAGATAAAGTTTAATTGGGACTTGCCATTAAGCATTCTCCCTTACTGTTGACATAAGCCATTTTAACCTGTCAACATAAATGGTACTAGAAGGAGGGACATCATAAAATGAATGGATAATGAAGAATTTTTAAACCATGATTATGTCCATTCTACCCTACGAATAAATCCCACTAAACATAGTGATCCATGTACCCCTCACCCTGAGCAAACCCTAAACCCATAGTTGACTTTAGTTCCTACACCTGCCCAATTCTCGCATCATCATAGTGCATACCAACTAAATCACACAACATGGAGTTATCCCATATTAGAGGCTATCGAAATTTCTCAATTGGTCCAATTCTCTTGTGCCCTAACTTGAGTTTGAAGTAGGGAAATTGAACACCAACCTATTGAATATCCTCTTCCAAAGAGACATAGACAACCTAGAATTGAAAGACCAACCAACGTTGATTTTCCGACCGCCATTGGAATCCCAAATATATAAACCCCTAATTATAACCTTTATAACATCTTTAGGGGAGTACCACATTATCCATAAGTAGATCTTGACGCATATTTACCTATCAGAGTTGGTGGACCTCCACTTCCCCATAATTCTCCCTTTGTTACTCCTAGATATTTTTCAGAATAAGAACCCTCAGCAAACCATTCGGAAAATAATCTTAGAGGAGGTATGTCTAACCCTAATGTGAACAAAATTTGTCTCTCCCATGATGCAATTGTTGTTTATGGGGCTAAGCATCCTTTACCTAAGCATCCTAAAAAATTCCTTCCAAAGTTTGACCTTGATAAGAAGGAGTATGTTGATGACCACATTAAGAAATTCATTCTTTTTGTTATATTAATGAACGTTGAACATGAAGATGTGGTATGTAGAGTATTCCCTTACACTTTTGAAGGAAATGATTCAACTTAGTACTTTTGTCTTACACAAGGATCAATCACAAGTTGGGAGGATTTTGAAAAAAACAAATTAACAAATTTGGAGATGACAAAATCCCATTGGTTATAGTTTTGGAATTATCTAGAATTAAAATGGATCCTAAAGAAAAAATCAAATATTTGAAACAAATATTTCTATCATTAAGAAATAAATTTCAAGATGCTTTTAAACCTGTTGTCAATGTGTCCATTGAATTCACACTTTATCTTTGCTATTCACCATTTCCATGTTTGTTAAAATAGATGAGAAACATACCCTTGAAGTGACTTTTAAAGAGGCAATAAAATTCAAAAAATATATGCTCACTGTTAAGGGTAACCCAAGGTTAGAAAATGAGCAAGGTGCAACATATAGCGAGAAGAAAACTCCTCAAGACAAAACTTCTTCTAATAAAAGTGATCAAGATTCCATGGATACGGAAAGCCTACAAAGAATTGAAAAAAAGATTTGAAATAAAATTGTATATCTAAAGAAACATTATGAAGAAGGCTCATCCACCATAAATTATTTTAAACCTCCTTTTAAAAAGACGTTTAATCCAACAAACAAAACTTATCCACGTACTGAGGGAATTAATGTGAAATATTATGTTATATATTCAAAGCTCTTGCTTCTGGAAGATAACCCTCCTTAGGTAGGCAGGACAAAGGAGAGGAGGAAGGAGAAGAAAAACAAGACAAGTTTGGTGATGGTGAAGAAACATTTGAACACATGGTTAACCATTTATGGGATGTTTCTCACAACTTGTTAGAAGAAAATGAAAGTGATGTTGTTTAGGAAATACATTTATCTTAAATTTCCTACAATACTAGGAGTAAAGATTTACCCACGACATCATATTCTCCTTCTATTTCTTAACCTATAAATAAATCTTCAACTGCAAATAATCCCACTTCCACCATGACAAATCCTTCATCATCCTCTGTATTAACTGATTTAGAATATGATTTTGCGGAAGATATGAAGAAAACCAAAGCTAATATTTCTCTATTTGAATTGTTAAAAGTGCCACAAATATGGGGAAATTTCATTAAGGCTCTTCAAGGATCATCTTTGAAGAAGGGAAGAGTTACCACTGTTGAGGGAAACAAGGAAAATGGATAATCTATTTAGAGCAAAGATTCTGGAAAGAAAATTACAAAGAAACAATATGTTGTTAATTCCTATTTAATTAGTAAGAGGTCAACACTCCTCGTTTCATTCTGACATTTGAAATATTCAATATAAATATGCACAATTGCATGGTTGACTTGGGTGCTTCATCGAATGTAATTCCCTATGTTATGTGTTAAAATTTGAATGCAAAATATAAAAAGTGTGACACTCGGATTGTGAAATTAGATAGATGAAATGTCAAAGTCATAGGAGAGATTAAAAATGTCATGATAAGATTGGATTGTAATCCTAATTTTCACCAAGTAATTGATATCATTGTGGTAGATATTCTTAAAGCATATGGCCTACTTCTGAGTAGAGACTGGTCTGAGAATTTAAATGGATATTTTGCTACTGATTGGTTCCATATTTGGATACCTTACAATGGATAGCAGAAAAAAATTAAGGTGGATCATGAACGATAAATGAAACAAATTGTCACAGATATCAATGATCCCAATGAACTTGGAATTATTGTTTAGATACTTTCTTTGGACATTTTATTGTTGATATGTCTCCACTTGCGGAATCAAACAAGCAACGTAAAAGCCTTCATTGCACACAGATTTCTTAAACCAACTGTAACATAGTAGATAGTAATAATACTAACTTATATTTAGATACTGTTATTTGGACTCTTTATTTTGATGGGTCCAAGTCTAATGGGGGACAAGGGCTTTACAAACTTGCAATTGAGGCTAAAGATGCATAGGAAGATGAAGAAGGATAGGAAAGTGAAGTTTCTTTACTGAAAATGAAATTTATTACATTCCTATTCCTATTGACTCTTGGAATTATGAGCTGAAGTATTATCTTATTCATGGTAGTTCTCCTCAGTATTTGGAACCTCGAAAGAGGAGAGATCTGATATTTAAGTATGCTCGATATCAGTTGATAAATGGAATCCTTTTTTCCTAGTTTATGAAAAAGAGGCAATCTTACCTTATAATATATTTGTACCTTCTCTTCAATTAGCTCAATCTTCCAGAGAAAGTAATTTCCTAGTCATGCAACAAAGATTAGATAATCTTCTAAAACTATAAGGACAAAGGGAAAAGCCCAAGAATTTTTTTGACAAACATCAACTGATAATCAAATGTCGGTTTGATAAGAGCTATGTCAATAAAAAATGTTTCCAAGTAGGATACCTAGTTCTGAAATGGGATAAAGCTAATGAACCTAAGGGAAAACATACAAATTTTCAACAATTGTGGCTTGTCCCATTTCAAATTGATGAACAAAATGGATCTGGAACTTTGAAACTTGGAACTCTAGAAGGGGAGATTGGCGACCTCCCTGTAAATGGTCAAATCCTCTAGAAATGCTTCTCTTGGTCACCTTTGGTGATTTAGTCTTGTACATAGTAGTTTTTTTTCATTTAATTTTCCTTTTAAAAGTTTTATCTTGCTCCTAGAATACATTTTTTTTGTAGTTATTGATTTTGGCTTGTATTTTCTTTTATTTACTTTGAAGTAATTATGATTTAGATAGTTGATTTGGTTGCTTTCAATTTTGACTACTCCTTTCTATTTTGCTTGCATGTTGAAAGAAGATGATTGTTTATAGCTTGAAATATTAGAGAATCATTCCTATGCTACATTATCCTAAAAAACACTTGGAACTTAGGAACCTACTCGATCTAATTTTCTAGAATAATTTAACATTATGGGATTAAGGATAAATAGTGGAAATATTAGGATGAAAAAATCTTATAAGTCTGGATAAATTATGAAGCTATGCATTTTGAAAAATAACAAAAAATTTGGACTTAAATGTGGTGTATTCATTTCCATGGTGGTGCTCTTATAAAATCTTCAGGGCTTACATGCAAACATAAGTATGTTTTCCTATAGGTGTCTTTTGGGTATTCTCTGAAACTGCCACCCACCATACATTAAAATGCTAATTCTACTATGCCTTCATGTGATATACCCGCGAGTGCAACAAGTATTGACATTGCCAGCATATAAAATCAACTTGAAGTGTCATCCCATGCCTTTAAATGGATTCTAAACATGCTCGCTCATCCATAATAAAATGAAAAAGCCTTAAAATATCAAGAGAGAAAAGGAAAAGAAAGCATATATCTATATATTCTTCTCAAAATGGCTTGGGACTAGAGAATTTAAGCAAAAATAGTGTAAAAGGTAACCTCGTCGAGGCTATGGATGCTCGTTGGAAGTAGGGAAATGTATATGGTATCAGAGAAGGGGAACATACATCGACATTTAGTCAATTAAAAAGTGTTTCTCTGTGGTGTCATACCTATGCAAAACGTAAGTATGTATACGCATGGATGAATAAACCCCATACATTGGATTATAGAGAATGCTTACAATATTACCTCAGGATGTTATTGGTTGCTTATATATTTTAGGAAGAAAAGATTATTAATGTGGAACCCATAGTAAAGGGAGAAACCATATTTATGCAGTACAACCTTTAAGTATTCTAAAAGACAGAGGTAATCGGTTCATCCAATGCGTTTCCATTTGTTGTGCCTACAACAACTCCCATTAGAATTTTCATTTTATGGGAAAATTAAATGAGACCCCCTTTTAAAATTTCTAGATTGATTATGATTGAAAAGAGTAGTTCTTTGGGACCTAGTAGTCTTATGGTATTAATCGAGGATGGAAACTCTCTTTCTCTTTTACATTTCAATATTGATTGTTTGTCGAAAGTGAGGTCAATTGATTGGAGTATTATTGATCCTTTCAATTCCTTCCTGTCTGTAACTTAGCTTTTTAATTGCTTTGCATTCAACTCTCTTTTATTGGTTTTTCTGCACATTTTGGTTGTTTTCCATGTAGCATAACCGATGAATGTATTGATAGTTGCATGTGTTGGAATGTTTCATTTACCTTTTTTTATAATTTCTCTATCATCGATGTCTAAGGTCACTTTAGATTCATTTCATTAGATCCACCAAGTTTGATTTTATCATCGATGGTTTTTTTATTGACACTCATTGCCCAATGATATTTATTGGAATTCACTTTTTGGATGTATATAATGATATAGGAAACATCACTTTAAGATGTTTCCTGATATAGCGTCTTCCTAATATATCGCCTTGGGAAATCTTAATCGTGTTTTCCTTTGAATGGTCCCATTTTATAATCCAATCAACCTCTTTCGATATTTATTCATCACGTCAGTCTCAATGCAACAAGATTTAAATTTTAACGTACATAGTAGGTGTGCTCCATAGGAATTGTTCCAATGACATTACAAGCCTTTGTACCTTCCCACCTATTATGAGTTGTCAAATTTAAATGCATTAATTACAGGTCAATGGGTTGGTAAATTCATGTTACTGTATAAAATAAATTCACATGGTTTTCATTTCTTATCTTTCGATTTTTTGTCTAAGCTAAGAGAGAATTCATATTTCCAAACTGTCTCCTGAACTAGCAAAGACCCTCTTGTCGAATTTTCCCATTATACAAGTAGAGTGATTTTTAAAATGTCTACTCTTATGTTGTTTCCTTCCAATTTGAGAATGGCAATAGAGTTTTCTTCTTGTTACAAAACCCTGACACACTTTGCATTTTGCAGGAGCTCAAAAGAAAAGATGTTGAGAGCTCAAACTCAAAAGGGGCAAGTTGTTGTTGAGGAGGTTGTTTCCCAGAGAAAATATTATAATGCCATGTTGTTATCATAAACAAATCATTTCAATGGAGTCAAAGGGTGCCCCAATTGGAATGAAATGTACATGATCTTCTTCAATGTATATTTCCCCAAGGATGATGAAGGCCTTGCAGTTTACCAGAACATCAAGAAGAGTGAGTTGCATTCCATTGCCGCCAGACCTGATATTATGCCCTATAATGATGCAATGCAATGGGTTTTATTACATTTGGAGCTAAGAACAACTTCCATAGTGAATGAGGTAGGAACTCATATAACTTTGATACAATCGGATGTCATTCACATAATATAAAAACTATGGGGACTAGAGGTACTTCTCAACAAACCGTTTTTGGATGCACTCATAGATGAAAACCTTAGTTTGGTAGAGTTAGTTAGAGAATGGTGGGGTGATCATAAATCCTTCACGGAAAAGGCTAACTGATTGTATCAAATCCAATACTTCAAGGAACCATATCAACTCCTTCCAGCCATGATTTGCAAACTATATGGTGAATAGGGTTGCACTCACTTCGAGATTGAGTGGGTACCATTAGCACACCAACTAGCTGAATTGGTTCAAGCATTCAACTAGGCCTATATTTTATCCGTCAACCTTCTCAAAGCTGTCAAAGAAGCAATAGGAAACAAAAATATATGTTTGTATATGTATGCATTCTTAATTGATGTTCTTTGTTCGTCAAATTCTTTTCCTTTGATAGGTTGGAACTAGAACCCCAATATGCCTCTCGTACATGTGTATTATTTAGATTTATGGGAATCTAATTTTAAAAAGTATTTTTATGATACATGTGACAATTTCATGGCTCCTTTATATTATATCATATGTTATCAACCATCCCTAATTCCGTCAAAGGAATCTATAGAGGCCATCAAGGATATAGGGAATGGGTATATGGAGAATCACTACACATATATCAGAATGTTTGGATGTACCTCTGCCCCACACATGCTACCCAAGTATGTCCCTGACAGATAGGTCATTAGGGAAATTTCCTATCAATTTTTTTTTTTTTGTTAGCTAAATATCCCTTACTTGTGGGATTGGCCTGTGGCTAATATGCCACGACCCAGGGGCATCTAAGCCACCAAAATCACCTGGGGATCGCACCCAACCTAGACCGCACCAGCCCTTAACATGGTTGGATTTGAGGTGTCCTGAGGGGTTTCGAACCAGTAACGTTCACTTACGTAGTTCCTTAACAACGCATTCCCTCATCAACTACTCTAGACCTCAGGGACTATTTCCTATAAAATTGTTGATAAGGAGATTACCTCCTTTTTCTATACACATGCAAAGAAGATATGGCCAAGTTTCCCTATCAAAGTGTGAATCTTTTCATTATTGAATGTCCATCAGGCAAGAAAATAAGCCACAACCCTCAAAGATCTCAGTCTATGTACATAAATTGTTAGGAGACATGACCAGAAGTGGGCTTGGCACCCTCCTACAAACATAATCCTAATATTGTAGATGTCATATTCTAGGGAACCATGTCATATGAGGAGGTATTGACTATCATCCAGGACAATGAGGAACAAGAAAAATTGTAAGTTGTTCAAGAACAAAAAAGGAGGATGGCCAGTGATCTGAAAATCATTAGATGTACAATTAATTCTTAAATACACATAAACATTCGACTGGATTCGGTAAATGAATATCACTTGACTATTTGCAAAAATACATGTGAATATGCTCACTTGTTCATAAACTTCGTTAATACTGATGAATAACTTGAAGAATAATGAGATAATACAACAAAAATTAAAAGAAATCAAAATATACATATTGATGATATACTTTACTTCATCTTCAAAGTCCCTTTATATAGCATGATTGTTCTCCATCATCTCAAAATACCAAATTACATTACAATATGACACATAAAAAACCAATTTTGAATACACTCCAAAAATCTACTGCTCAAGTGCAAAAATGGAGTTTACCATTGAATTCCTTGCAAAATTTTGAGAAGAATGACTATAAATTTGACCAAATTCTGAACAAGGGCCAAAAAATCCCTTTTTACACGTATAACAAAACTATGGGTCTCATACATGACAAACTTAGATAAGACTTTTACAGATGACCTGTGATCACAAAACAGACTTCAAATTCATGATCATTGCAGAAAAATGAATTGAACGAGTATAAACTTACCTAGGTGTGGACAATATAACTTATGGCACACTTTTCCATGCAACACATAAACTTGGCACGCAAAACAATGCAGCTTGTACTATATTATACCTTAGAATCCATGCAGACTTTGGGATGCATGCACCTTGGGATGTTTGTCATCCTTGGGATCCATGCCCATTAAATAGGCCTGGTCCTAAAACCACCATCCGAAATTAATGCAACTTAAAACTATTTTTGGAGGGAATCTTGTAACAAATGGGTTCTTTGGCACAACGATTAAAATAATTGACTATAATATAAAAGGTCGGGGGTTCTATTCCCCACGACCATGGCATATTTCGTTTGGTTGTTTTAATAGTTATAACCATATATAACATATGTATGGTTTTAAAACCATGTCGCATATGGTTAAGCTCCCTGCGAATTAAGGTACATGTCACATGTAATACATAAAACCAAGGGCTTAGGCCTTTGGCCCTTTAGCCGCCCAAACAAACTATTACATTACTTTAAATATATTATATGCCACTCCTATGTTAAGTTCCATTGTGTGGTGTGTTCGTTGGGAGACTTTGTTAAGACTCTGGGAGGTTTATGGAAGTCACGGTTTTAAACCTCGTCAACTCCATAACATTTACATGCATTAACCAATATTGGCTAATGGGAGGTTACTACGTGACAGTGTTTCATTGGATATCCTGGCCATGTGTCAACGAACCATTGGTCCACTTGGAATGTACCATTTGCCTAGTCAACTGCCAACTAATATGCCACATCATCAGTGCCTACCACATCACCCTTTGGTGGTGCCATGTGGCACCCTTCTTTGACTTTTTTCCTAATTTGACCAAACTTTAAATGCTCATAACTTTTGCAAACAAGCTTTGTTTGACTTGCCATTTGCGTCATTGGAAAGTTGATAATGAGCTTTATGAAATGATGTTATTTTCTCGATCATTTGAGATGGTCATATTTTGAGCTTTTTTGGACCCCCGAGACTTCTGTGATCATTATGGATCCTTCTGGACCTTTGAGTGTTCCTTAGATCCTCCTGGATCAACCTGTATCAAAAGAGAATAATTATTAGTAGGTGAGCAAGAAAAGGGTGCAACCAAGAAGCAAGTCAAGGCCCTTAAAGAAGAAAAAATTGAAAACAAATTCTTGGAGGTTGAGGAACAACTAAAGATGAAAAAGAAACAAAAGGAAGAAGCATCCCAAAGGGTTGAATAGGAAAAGAAAAAGAAAGAAGAAACATAAGTCAAGAAGAGAGAAGAAGAGGGAGCTAAGGTAGAAAGAATCAAACATAAACAACTGCAAGAGGCCAAGGCTAAATAAGTTGAGAAGAATGTTCACCAAGTCAAGGAATTGGTCCTAGCACAACATAGGGGCTTGAATTCCTTACTTCTTCTCCTATCAACCCTGCCACTCCACTTTCCACGATACCAAGTGGTTTCTCCTTTTCCACTTCACAAATTATTGACATTGATAATGTTGTAGTATCCCTAGGGGATTAGTTTTTCAGTAAATCTCATAGAGGAATTGTTAAAAGAGCATACAAGAGAAAAAAAGTTGAATCAATAAAACAAATGATTGTATGGAACATTTGCAATGAGGATCCTCAAAGAAATGAAATAGATACAACGTTTTCTTTGAGTGCCTTTGCAAGTGCCAACTCCATAACTATTTATGAACTTAATGCCACATTGGATACCTATAAAACAAAGGTATTGGCTTTGGAAGACTAGCTCAAGAGACGGAGAAATCAAATAGCAGATGAGTTTAGGAAATGTGTCATTAAGAAAGGTCGGCACATGAAGTTGAGATGGAGGCCCTGAGGAAGGAACATCAACAACATATTGAAAGGCTACAAACAAAGCACCAAGAAAAATCATTGTCTTTGCACAGTAGAAACTACAAATCGAAGAGCATGAGGGAGAAAATCAATCTCTCGAGGATCAATTGAATGACAAGGGGAACAAAGTCATAATTGACTTAGAAGTTGTGAAGAGAGGAGTCCTAGTAGAAAATGAAGATCTAAGGGAGGATAAGAAGTGTTTCTTCACAAAACTGGATGAAATCCAACAATGTCATGATCATTTGACCAAGTTATCTGATTAGTTGGAGGTTCAATTGGATAAAGGGAAGCTACACAGGATGCCCTTGATGAAGTTGTAGACTAGCAGAAACAATATAAAGATGTCCCTTCACATCTTCCAAGGTTTGATCACAGGGAAAAGGGAAAAACTCAAGTTTTGCTAGATACATCAAATGCATCCTATGAAGAAATTGATGAGAATGTTAGGATAGCCACCAAGTCAAGTTTCAAATTATGGAACTCAACCAATGACACTTTGGAGTAGCTCAGTATGCCAATGATAAAATATTTCAACTAGGTGGTTCCCTGCAAATTGCGAAATGTAGAGGTAGAACTGTGTCAAGACAACAGTGAAACAATTACTCAACTTGGTGAAGTGGACTAAGATATTCTAAACAATTTCCTCACAAAACCAATAAAGTTAGCCACTTTCTATGATGCATATATTCATAGAGTACGTAATGATATGAAACGAGAGGTTGTTGAGAATTTGTATGATGGACAACTATAGATAGAAATAATGAAGCTAGATCGTATTGAAGAACTCTCCAAAACCCATAATTTATGGACTACTTATAGGAAAAGTTTAGGTAAGTAGTTAAATTAGTTGTTTTAACTCCACTGATTTTATCATCAAAGGAGAGATTCAAAATGTAAGAAAAGAAAAAAAAAAGGTAGATTGAAACGATTGTAACTGCAACACGAGCAGTTATGGAAGCCAAAAGGCCAATCTCTTTTTATAAAAGAAATCTTTTGTAACAAATAAAGAGACTTTTTGGCCGATAAAGTATTGTAATATTTATATTGCATGAAATAAAGGATAGAAGGACATGTTTACAACCGTTGATAGTATCTGACTGTTATTTGATATTTCTCTTCAATTTCAGTTTATCTTTATGAGTTATGTGAATGATATTACATATGAATTTTTCTGTGCATATGGTTTACTGTAATTGATGGTGTCATGGTTGTTATTGGATGCAGTGGAAATGTTTCAATTTTAGAAGTAATTTTTTATATAGTATCTTTGTTTCATCATTGATTTTACATATTGCTAGTTGTTTGAATTCTTTCCTTTGGTTAGAAATACATTATAAACTGTATCTAATATTTTAGACTAGCTCCAGATCAGGATAGGTTAGATTAACAATTAAATAGAATAACATAGGCATTGTTTTCACTAATTAAATTCAAAAGTAGAATAGTTGTTAGAATAGAGTTTATTTTACTTTTTTCTACTAAACAATTAAATGGTAACCGATCCCACATACTAATCGAAGTATGCTACCCCAAATGAGAACGGGTTTAATTGGGACTCGCCATTGGGAATTCTCCATCACTGTTGACACAAGCCATTTCATCCCATCACCACATTGTCAATTGATTATTTGAAACTAAAATAATTGAAAAAACGAAAATATTATGTTGTCAGTTTTGTTGTCAACCATGTATCTACAAATTGTTTTCAATCCTTTGTGTTACCAAAAGATTGAAAAAAAATCAGTAGCATTTCTACAATCCAATACATAGTTGGGAATAAATCAACAACATAAAATCTACCTATTGATACAATTTGAATATAAAAAATTAATCGACTAATATAATTTGAATAAATGAATTAAATTTTAATTACATATTTTTTTCATTTATTTAAAAAAAAACACAAACCTCTTGGGTTATATTCCATGATGTATGTGTCATCATGGATGAAGGGGTGGATATTCAAACGCTGGATCAAGCTCCTACACCATGGTAAAAGTGAAAAAAGAGGCTCGTTGGACTACTTTTTCATTTTATATAAAAGAATCGAAACAACTCAATTGAGGTTCAATTAGTGCCCTAAAAATTCCTCAATTGAAGTTTTAATAGATAATTCAAGGGATTAAAAACACCTTGGTCGAGGTTATGGATTTATTGTTTTCATGTGCACATAATCATGTCTAGCTAGGTGGGCATGGGCATCATATACGCATGTTCTCTAGTTCAGTTTTCGAGAAATCTTTTTGCAATGCTCCATTCAATCAACATTTGCTTTTTGGATGGATTATAGTATGTGAAACACCACTAATCTTATACCAAGCCAAATATGGAAGCATAATTATCCAACCCCTTGTGATAATCCCTCAATACTAACATAAAGTAAGCACATTTTTCCTAGTATGCATCTTGATGAATGATCATTTCTCTAGGTGTGTATCACTCTCTTCTATTGTCCCTATTTTTACTTATTATATGGCTCTATTCTATCAATCAAATCATATGTATCATCTTTGGTGGTTGGATCAACTATCATAATTTACTATTGCTCAAAAAACTAAACCATGAAAGATAAGATGATAGTATCTAGTGTAACAGGAAAATATGAAACAAATTAGCTAGAGACTTTGACCAAGATGTTAGCGAGAAAGTTATTGTATCAAGCATTGGTTCAAAGCATAGATCCAAGGTTAATTCAAGCATTTCCTTAACCACTAAACAAGTAAAGGCATAGTCAATAGTAAGGAAGGAAGCATAAAAGACAAAGATGTAGTTAAAGATAGAGGCAAATGTATCAGCATAGAGAGTAGAGGCATCGAAGACTTCATTAGAGGAATTTTGTATATTATGTAAGTTGGTTTCTCCTATATTCAATTAAGAATTGTATCTGAAGGAGATTAGCAGCATAGAGAGTAGAGGCATTGAAGACTTCATTAGAGGAATTTTGTATATTATGTAAGTTGGTTTCTCCTATATTCAATGAAGAATTGTATCTGAAGGAGATTAGTTGTAGTTTTAGAGTGTTCAAGGGAGGAATTTAGTTACGATTTCAAGTTCCCTTATCTTGTACCTATTGCTTAGACAATGCTTTGCTATACCAATCATCAATTATTGCAACTTCCAGAAACATTAATGGTAGAATTAATATAAGAACTAAGATTTGGAATGCATCTAGAGTGAATAATAGTTTTTCCTCGTATACCCATCTTTTTTATTCTTCCTTTTCGAGTAATTTTCATGTAAGATGTCACAATGATATTTACAACAACTAGATTTTTCTATGGAGAGGTTAAAATACTACCAATTCTTACTCTCGGATTGTTTTCACCACAATTCATATGGAAAGTTGATCCATGTGGATATTGGTGTCCACCCACCTATTCCAACTGGCTCACATACAGATTTCATCTTGGCATTTTCAGTTTTCATCTTGGCAGTTTTTTTCTAGCTTTTCGGGTTCCAAACTTCAGGGGTCATTTTGAGGCCCTAAACAACGTTTTTTGGGCCTACCACAGTCGCACTATGTAATAAATTAGAGTATGACAGCATAATGTGTATTCCTCGGATATACCTTTCCAGCAGGCTATTGTGCGCCTAAAACGGAGATCGTATGCAAAAGTTATGACCCCAGGAAGTTGATGTACCAATTTACCCCAACATGGCCCACATGACATTTGGCGCTTCATCTCCTAGGGTTAGGTTTTTGGATGTCTAGGGATTTGGAATTCATGTTTGATTTAAAAATGCATTTGGAGCCTCATTATACTCATCTTCTTGCAAATGAGAGCATTCATCACATCTCTTCTCAGAGATAAGATGTCACCATTCTAGCAAGCTTGTTTCAATCTGCATTTTATAGTTTTAGCCTATTCCTTTATTGAATAGAAGCCAAGTTTTGTTGTATCTCTATTATTGTTCATGGTATCTCTGTGTTAACAATATAGATCTGTATTCATTTCATTCTACTCATAAAATCCAAATTAGTGGTATCAAAGAGATCTTCTCCTTGTTGTTCTTAGTGCATGTCCCTGACGAGGTCAGGGTACAAAGAGTTGGGTCTTGAGCTTGCTTCTCTTGAGGACGAGATCTCTCACACGCCCAAGCGAACTTCCATGGCAGGAGAAAAGAAAGACGATGGGACATGATATCATTTCAAATTGTTTCTCGAGGAATCCCTCGTGCAACAGAGGAACGAGATGATGGAGAGTTTTGTGCAAATCCTTCGATGTCTACCAACATGTGACGTATCTTCCTCAAGCGGAGGAGCCACCTCCTTCAAGGTACAAATCAACTTTGATATTCCTATATTTGAAGATCAGATAGACATAGATGTTTTATACAAATGGTTGAATCTGCTAGAAGGGTATTTTTCTGTCCATAACTTTTCCAATAGAGAAAAGATTACATTTTCACTCCTCAAAGTCGCCCGCCATGTCAAATATTAGTGGGAGACCTTCTGTGAGAAAAAGGAAACAGAGGAACCCTCATTATTTACAGTCGCACTCATCTGGGAGTCCTTCAAGGATGATATTAAGGAACAATACTACCCTATTGGAAGTTATGACGACCTGTATACAAGATGGACCACACTATGGCAGGAAAGGGACCAAACAGTGCCAGAGTTCACAAATATCATCCATACCTTGCACATCAAGATGGGTATCAAATATTATAAGCAAAATTTGGTGTTTAAGTACCGCAGTGGTATGCATAGATACATTCAGACAAAAATGGAGATTTTGGACATCTCGTCCTTGGGCGCGGCCTATCGATATGTTGTCAAAATCGAGCACAAGATTAAACAAAAGACGCAACAGTTTGGGTCTGGAAACCCCTCACAGCATAAGCAAGGCAAGGGCAGCTCCAACCCACAGAAAAAAGGGCATAGAAAATATGGACATCCTCAGGACAACCAGTCTAAGCCGAAAACAAATAAGGACAATGGAAAGATGAAGAAAGACATCGGGAAGTGGTGCAACTTCCATAAGCGTCCCTTACATAACACTGTTTATTTATGCTCAAAGCATTCATTGGTGGTAGAGGTGAAAGCCTCTAAATTAGATGGGGGTTCTGACTCAAATTTAGAACCATAAAAGGGAAGACTGATTATTGACATGGAACCCAGTGCCACCATTTCTACCACCAAGATCCAACAAGGCGAACCTGATGAGCCAGAGGAAGGCGAGCGCCTCTTTCATTTATAGATGTGGGTGAAGGGTACTCTACTACACTTCATCGTTGATAGTGGTATCCAGAAGAACCTCATATTAACATAGGTCATCAAGTGGTTGGCCCTTCCGACAACGTCACTCCCACAATCATACACCATCGGACGTATATGCCAGGGAAGTGATATTTGCATCAACCAACAGTGTCTCCTGTCCTATGACATCAAGCCCTTCAAAGATGAGGTATTGTGTGATGTCGCTCCCCTTGAAGTTTGTGATGTTATTTTGGGCCAACCTTATTTATGGAAACGTCATGTTGTATATGATTTTAGGCCTCCTAATGTTATTATTACTTTGGATAGGAAATTGTACAGGATACCCGAGGTAGTCCCACCTACTTTCATTTCCTTGATCTCTACCAAGCAATGCAGCAAGGTCATCTCTCATACTGATAAATTTGTCTTCCTCGTGATTCTCTCTCAAAGTGAGCGGAAGGTTTCAACCACATCCATGGCCTTCGCTATCGATCTCTCCATGTAGCAGAAGCAAGTGGATACGGTCATGGAAGAATACAAAGACACCTTCTCCTCACCCACTAGGGTACCTCTACACTGACAGTACAAGCATTCAATCGATTCCACCCTCGGTGCACCGCTACCAAATGGGCCAGTCTATCATCGCTCTATGTTAGAAAACAAGGAGCTCAAGCATCAGATCCAAGAACTACTCCAAAAGGGGCACATCCGACACAATCCATCACCGTGTGGAATCACAATCGTGTTGGTGCAGAAGAAAGAAGGGATCTAGTGACTCTGCATCAATTATTGGGCCCTAAATAAAATGATAGTCAGGAACTGGTACTCGATTCCCTGAATCGACGATCTGTTTGACCATCTCAAGGGGTCCAAATACTTCAGTAAGATTGATTTGAATTATGGCTACCATCAGGTCCCAATAGAGCAGACAGATGTATGGAAAACTACCTTCAAATCCCAAAAAGGTCTGTTTGAATGGTTGGTCATGCCCCAAAAAATTTCATGAGGATGATGGACAATATATTGTGGTCGTTCACAAATTCTTTTGTGGTGGTGTATCTGGATGACATCCTCATCTACAACAAGAATTGGGCAAAACACTTGTAGCATATTCAACAGTTTCAGCACACTCTACGACAACACAAGTTATATGCAAATTTGGAAAAATGCTCCTTCGGCATGGACAGGGTCCAATATGTACTATACATTGTTGATGAGAATGGGGTGCATGTGGATCCAACCGAGATCCATGTCATTCGTGACTGGCCAGCCCTAACCACACTCAATGAACTTCAGAGATTTTTAGGCCTTGCCAATTTCTATCGCAGGTTCGTATTGGGATTCTCCCATATTGCATGAGCCTTCAGCCAAGTAACCAAGGGTGGTGGTAAGGAAAAGTTCGTGTGGGGCCTGTCACAAAAACAAGCATTCAATGATTTGAAGCATGTCTTTTCCTCAACCCCAGTGATTTCATTACCCGACATGCAACAACCCTTTGAGATCGAGATAGATGCTTTAGACTATGTTGTGGGCACAGTTCTTACTCAGCACGGACACCCCGTGGCCTATCACAATGAGACACTATCAGAGGTCATTCATAAGTACCCTAATTATGACAAAGAAATGTACTCCATTGTGCAAGCCCCCTGCCAAAGGAGGCATTACATTCTCAGGAAGGACACAATCATCCACACCGATCATAAGTCGTTGCAGTTCATGCAGACACAGGGAAAATTACAGAATGACCACCATCAAAAGTGGTCCACATACTTGTAGCAGTTCCATCTCAACATCAAGTATAAGACAAGAAGCATCAACCACATCGTTGATTGCCTCAGCCACCCGCAAGTTGTAGAACTCACCACAGTGCTAAACTCTTGCGACCACGAGACCTCTGGATGGCCCCAACTCTATGAGAGAGTTCATGACTTCGCCGCCACCTACCAGATGTTGGGTGCAAACATAGCTATCATTGATTTCCATCTTCAGGACAGGATGTTGTGCCATCTGGTCCATCTCTGCATTCCATCAAGTGAACGAGCGAAGATGATTTGGGAAGCCCACTACAGTCAGGTGGTAGGACACTTCGGCATAGAAAAGACAATGGAAGTTTTGCAGCAACATTTCTATTGGTCGAAACATCGATAGGATGTCAACAAGTATATCTAGTCATGCACTGCCTGCACCATTGCTAAACCAGTCGTTAATAAACAAGGCATGTACACCCCTTTGCCTACTCCTAAAAGGCCCTAGGAATCCATCTCGATGGACTACATGCCGGACCTTTCATCAACCAAGCGAGGAATGGAATGTGTTTTTGTGGTGGTTGATCATTTTTCTAAAATGGTGATTCTGACCACCTGCAAGATGAGCATCACAGTAGAGGCCACTGCCAAGCTCTTCTTCAAATGAGTGTGGGTACATTTTGGGATACCACAAACCATTGTCTCATAACGGGACAGTCAGTTCCTCAACACATTTTGGTCGATCCTCTAGTCATTGTTGGACACCAAGCTCACCAAATTCACTGCCTTCCACCCCCAGATGGATGGCCAAACTGAGGTTGTCAACTGGATGATCGTGCATATCCTACGCATGTACAATTACAAACATCCTCACACAAGGTATGAGAGTCTTCCCTATGTTCAATACAGATACAACAGAGCCATACATAGCTCAACCGTCCACAACCCCTTTCAGGTGGGGTTAGGATTTCAACCATTGGGCCCCATGGATGTTGCACTACCCCTTGCGGCCACCTAGGAAGACTTGTCCCATGCTTAAACTGAAGTTAAAAAAGATACCTGGTTCATTGAATGAATCCAACACATCCTCCAACATGTTTAGGATATTTTGTAGAAGTCCAATTCCAAGTACAAGAAATGCCATGATCAACATCAGGTGCCACACAAGTTTCAGGTGGGAGATAAAGTTTGGTTGCTCTTGCAGAAAGAACGCCTTACATGACCCCATATGAAGCTTCATCCACTCTGTTATGGACCTTATTATGTCACCAAGGTTGTGGGTGACAATGCTTTTGAGCTCAACATTCCCCCCTTCCTTGGCTTGCACCCAATGTTTAATGTGGACCTCCTTCAACCATACTTTCCACCATTATTGGACACCTCAGAGATAGCAGAATAGTTGACACTGATAGAGATCAACCCCGACTGCATGGAACATGCATCCACTAATCAGATCGTGAACACATAGGTCAAGGGAAATCACCAACAACAGTTTTAGCGTTATCGTCTTGTCAAATCAGGGCAACTCCTGCACCAAGGTAAGTCGCTTACATGGGGAAAAATTCAACAAAAATTTCTTCATCTAATTGGGGAACTCTACGCAATGGAGACCATTGCTTCCTAAGGGGAGAGGATTGATCCAGGTGGATATTGGTGGCCACCCACCTATTCCAACTGGCTCACATACAGATGTCATCTTGGCAGTTTCAGTTTTCATCTTAGCAGTTTCAGTTTTCATGCTTTTCGAGTCCCAAACTGCCAGGGTCGTTTTGAGGCCCCAAACAACACTTTTTGGGCCCACCATAGTCACACTGTAGATGGATTTAGAGTGTGATGACATACTTTGTAGTCCTTGGATAGACCTTTCCAATAGGCTATCGTGCACCTAAAACGAAGATCGTATGCAAAAGTTACGACCACGGGAAGTTGATGTATCAACTTTCCCCAACGTGGCCCACATGACTTTTGGCACTTCATCTCCTAGGGTTAGGTTTTTGGATGTCTAGGATTTTGACATTGTATATGTATAAATTTGTCTAAAGATATGTTTTGTCTAATCATATTCTCATAAAACAACACAAATGAAAACAATAGTGAGGCAAATGCCTCCTATACAAGAAGACTTAAACATTGTAGTTAAGCTTGTCAAAGTCTAGCAAAGACTTGTATACCTTCAAAGATAATGCCAAGGAAGCTGCTTCAAATGAAGAATTCCCTTGATATGCTTTCCTCTCTATCAACCTGAATATGTTGCATCGATAATACCCTATATTCTCAGAGCAAAGAGATTTTTGTGCAATAGCTTTTGGTGAGTTTCTATGCTTTCCTCTTGCAAACAAGAATTATATCCTTCATTTCCATCCCACGCGACAACTTTCAAACTAGTGTCTTAGATTCATGGAGAGGGGGCACTTTACCATTGCTTTCTTGGCATAGGATAATGACCTATATGAATTTGAGGATGTTGATCAAGTTGAGGCATTTCAAATAATGAGGTAAGTTTTACTCTTGACTTGATATACTCTTTGTTTCTTTTGTAAATATGTGATGTAGTTTTTGGAGAAGCACAATTGTCATAGAGTAACAACAATAGTTGTTGAAGCCATTGCCACATTAAAGGATGAGCTCTAACATATGCCCAAAGATCCATGTGATAGAGCTAGTGAAGCCACCACCATGCTAAAGGATGAGTTTTAGCATATGTCCAAAGATCTGTGTGATAGATTTGGGCTATGCATCCAATAAACATTGAAGAGTGAAGCACAAACATTTAATGTTGTGAACTAATGTTAACATGAGGCCTAGCATTTATCCACCTCACAATATGTAGTATAAATATATCTATCATTTTCTAAGTTTGAAACTAAACAAATACCCTTCGCCTTTATATAAAACCAAATAAAACATCAAAATTGTGAATTGGTGGAGGGAATTAGTGGAGGCAAAGTCATTTATGTATAGTGCCATGAAAAGTTAAATTAAGACATTACATGAAAAGTTAAATTAAAACATTAAAAAAATGCATGATTTTCTATACAAAACTATAGCAAAACCATTACTAATAATTCCAACATAACATAAAACGTAGGAACTAATAAAACTCAATTTTCTTTTTAAAACTATACCAACTTAGTCCATTCAAACTTGATCTTCCTTTAAGCTATACCAACTTACCATTGATATCCTAAATGCCAAAAGCTATACTTATATCGGATGTATAGGGGAGATCAACTTTGTACTTCTAACCAAAACATTATGTATGTGTGGAGGAGATCAACTATGTAATTCTTCAATATAACATTTAAAATGTTGGGTAGATTATAGTTTTTGGATAAGATTTGGGTGTTGACTAAAACACCCATAACTTACTTGTCAATGACGAAACCGACGATATGGTCGAACACGTTCCCAAGGGCCCAAGTTACACACTCGATAGACTTTATAGATTTAGTAGGCCCACCGATCTTAATCCTTATAATATTAATAATATTATTTAACATTACCTTCAATGACTTTTGGTTAGTGAGAGTGAAAACCATAGTAGCACGCCACCGACTAAAGTTGCTTCACCCAACTGAAACTCGCCACGAGGCGCTTCACGGAACGTGGGTAACCCACACGACAGTTAGCATTTAAAGTTATTTGTTAGTATTGAATTCGCGTGCAAGCAAATGAATATAGCAGTAGTTGCGACTTCCCTCTCACTGTTTACCACTTCATCATATCATGGTTACATTTGTACATTTTCAAAGTGGTTTTTGGGTTTTACTTACACCCGAGTAGTTCAATCACATCCACAAAGTTTTTTTTTTTTTTTTTTAATGTTTTTTTACTATCTGTGAAATAGGAAAGGAAAAAGTGGCGGGGAGTTTCTTTTTATTTTAAAACAAAAATAATAATAATAATTGATAAATTTAATTTTTATGTATATAATTGATATTTAATTAATTATTTATTATTTAAATGAAATATATCAATTCAATGTTCAGTTTAAACATTACACATCTTATTCACACATTACACATCTCATTTCACGTGAGATTGTAAAATTAATCCTTTTACAAAATAAAACTTTAAAAACTATATTATTAATTAAAATTATATAATATCATTATTTTTTCTAGAAAAATCAATACTTAACTTAATATTAATATTTTATTTTAATAATGTTTATGAATAATTATTATCTCAATATTTGTTATGGATGGATAGATTAAAATTATAACTTATCATAGTGGCACACTAAATTGGTGTATAAGATCTTCTTGTTTGTGGGACAAGGGACCTTCTCTACTCAACAATTTGACTGGTAAAGTCTACGGAGTTATACATACCATACCCCTTCTGGATTTGAACTTGTAACTTCTTTGGAGGAAACACATGTTCTTAACCATTAAGCCCACTCATACAGTGTTCCATGTTAGACATTAACATAAAAAATAAATAATCTTACTACTTCTAAATAAAAATTACCTTTACCTTTTATTTGGTTGACATTGAACTACCTACTAATTAACTTTGTGAAACAAGAAATCAATGCAGTGTGCACACTTATTGCCATTAGCTTAAAGTTTAACACTCTTATAGATTTAGATCAACGACAACATAATGATAGGACCAATATGTTTACTCAACTCTACACTCTAGACTTTGTACACATTGATGGAGCTTTGTTCCCCACTAAAGTAGAGTTGAGCCATTAGTATTCTTGGTTACATATTGAAAGGCTAGGGGCCTGGTTACATATTGAAAGGCAAAGGGCCTATTGATGTCTACTTAATTACATTGTAAGACGTTTTCAACATGGTCTGTATGTCCTCGAATGAGATGTTTATTAAACATTGTATGTCCATTTGAGTTAGATGACCATCGATGCTCTGACTATTTTTCATCTTCATCGTTGTAGATAATAGGCTTATTTTCCACCCATGGAAACATGGTCCATTCACCAATTCGATTTTAGCCCACTTTCCACTTGCCTTTATTCCAGTCTTCCTAGACTTCCACTTCCCTATGATGTTTTGAAGCCTCGCCATGCACCATTCTACAATAAATCTGGGGTGAAGATGCCTCAGCC
>JZKD02S1078222.1:61942-75065 GCA_000966675.3 Picea glauca
CCTTTATCTTTTATTTGGTTGGCATTGAACTACCTACTAATTTTAACTTTGTGAAATAAGAAATCAATGCAGTGTGCACACTTATTGCCATTAACTTAAAGTGTAACACTCTTATAGATTTAGATCAACAACAACATAATGATAGGACCAATATGTTTACTCAACTCTACACTCTAGACTATGTACACATTGATGGAGCTTTGTTCCCCACTGAAGTAGAGTTGAACCATTAGTATTCTTGGTTACATATTGAAAGGCTAGGGTCCTAGTTACATATTGAAAGGCAAGGGGCCTATTGATGTCTACTTAATTACATTGTAAGACATTTTCACCATGGTCTGTATGTCCTCGAATGAGATGTTTATTAAACATTGTATGTCCATTTGAGTTAGATGACCATCGATGCTCTGACTATTGTTCATCTTCATCGTTGTAGATAATAGGCTTATTTCCCCCCCATGGACACATTGTCCATTCACCAATTCGATGTTAGCCCACTTTCCACTTGCCTTCATTCCAATCTTCCTAGACTTCCACTTCCCTATGATGTTTTGAAGCCTCACCATGCACCATTCTACAATAAATCTGGGGTGAAGATGCCTCAGCCTACTATAAATCCAAGTTATTCTAAATTGGTCTCCTATCACGTGGGTTCCCATTCTATGTGAGCTCATCTTCATACGTTGACCTTCACCCATTCAACAATCTGGCCTTCTCCATTGGAGCCCATCTTCTTCATAAGAAGTGTTTATACATTCCCTCACACTTATTGTGCATCCTCCACTTTCATAGTTTTTTTCTAATATGCTATGTTTTAATTCACAAATTGTTTCAATCTATTTTCACAATATTTTCATTGTTGCAATTAACATGTTTGTGTTACATTCGAGGTAAAACTCCTATCAACTTTGCATTTTACCAAAATATTGTTTGCAATTTCAGGAGACTTAATGGGTAGTTGTATTATTGTGTTTTTTTTGTGTGGAGAATACTAAAATGTGTGGTTTAATCTATTAAGTTATAATTTGCATGATTCCTAAGGTGAGATTTACAATCACTTGATCATCACCATCTTCTATAATCATTAAGGCTTTCATTAGTGGATCATGGTTGTATCATGGTAATATTTAAGGCCTATATACGTATGTTGATGGCCACTTTGCAAGTTTGATAAGTTCTTAATTCAAAGAATTATGGTGACTTCTAGATTCAAATTGTTATAATCATAACAATTCACGATATTCAACAAATATTGGCACAATTTTCTATTGAAACCTTGTTGTGTATTAACATCTCTATAATTTAAGGCATCTTTGATGGTGAATGATCTGATAGAGTTAATAGTAATTGTGTGTCTCAAGTAATCCAAAAATGAAATAGATGTAGATGATCCGGATTATTTTCGGCACAAAATGAGAGCGGAGATACAATAAAGAAATGTACATAGATATATCATATATCCAATAATATGACATAGATATAACCATAAACACATAGATACAATAATACACAATTTCTATTAATGAGAGAAATGTACAAAACTGTAGAAATACAGAGTGAAAGACTCACTAGAATGGTGGCAACTTATCTCTGAGAAGAGACGTGATAGCTATGCTCATTTGCAAGAAGATGGTGATGTTTACAATGAGGCTCTAGAGGCCTTTTTAACATAAATAAAATCCAAAACCCTAACCTCAGAAGATGAAAAACCAACAGGTTTGTGGACTTTGTTTTGGGTAGTTTGGTGTATCAACTTCTCGAGGGCGTAACTTTGGCATACGATCTCCGTTTAGGGCGTACGATAGCTCATTGGAAAGGTATTGATAAGGAGATTCATTTCACAAGATCAATCATACCTTTAGGGATCATTGAGGTTCCCAATCGTGAAAAATCATCATTTAGGCCCTCAAAATGGCCTCGAAAGTTTATGACCCAAGAAATTGCTAAAAATAGTAAATTGCCAAAACAAATGTTTTGGGCTAGCTGGAATAGGTGGGTGGACACTGATATCCACTTGGATCAATCCTCCCTCCTTAGGAATAAATGGTCTCCATTGTTTTGAGTTCCCAGGGGAGAGGGGGAAGCGATTGTTGAATTTGAACCTTGGTGAGCTGCTTGCCTTGCTGGAGAAGTTGCGTTGCTTGGCTTGTGGAAGGTTGTCGAGAACTTGATGTTGGAAGGGTTGGACCTTTTTAACCAGTCTAGATACATGAGATGACTTTGTGTAGAAGGAATCTTTGTGCTTTTCTTCAATCTTGTCGACCTCTTGTTGTTGGATAGAAGGTGCTTGGACTAAGGGTGCAGTGGTTACAGTGTCCTTTTGTTCACCTTTTCAATAGATTGTGAAGAGGTTGAATGTTGTAGTATGAGATATTACTTTGTGACACTGTTTAGGTGGGACAACAATAAGAACTACCTCTGGTATCCTCTAGAGATGATGCTCCAAAGTAACAATGACACTACGGGGTCAAGACTCATAAATAGCATGGTGCTTCCACATATATGGTTGGACTAAAATAACATCACAGACATCTAGCGGGGAAACATCACATAATACCTCATCCTTGAAGGGCTTGATGTTGTATGACAAGCGACATTGCTAGCTGACATGGATATCTCGTCTCCGACGAAGCCACCCGATGTTGTATGGTTGTGGGTGTGGTGTTGTCGATAATCCCAACTGTTTGACGACCTCTCCTGAGATGTGGTTATTTCGGCTTCCACTATCAACAATAAAATGCAATGGGGTCCCCTTCACCCATATCTATGAATGAAAAAGGCACTCTCCCTCTTTAGGATCTGTTGGTTCTTCTGGCTGAATTGTTGTGGTCGCAACAGTAGCAGTGGGGTCTTCATCGATGATCTGTCTTCTCCCATTATTTTCTGAATCAAATTTTGAATCAGGGTTCGACTCCTCTTCTTTGATCTCAACCATCAATGATTGTTTTGAGTGACATTCATCAGTGTTGTGCGAGAGGATTTTGTCGAAATTGCACCACTTTCAAGTGTCCTTCTTCGTCTTTCTGTTACCCTTCTTTTCTTGTGGCTTAGACTGGTTTTCTGGATGTTGGTTGTTAGGGTCATATTTACCATACTTTGGTTATTGTGGATTTGCAAACTCGAACTCCCATTTGTTCTAGTGCCTAAATTTCTTCTCAATTTTGACAACATAACGATAGCCAACTCATAGTGATGAGATGTCTAGAAAATCTATTTCGGTTTGGATGCACCTATGCAGAGCCTCGCGGTATTTCAAAACCAGATGTTGCTCGAAGTTTTTGATAGTCATCTTGGTGCGTAAGGTATGGAAAGTATTTGTGAACTCCGACATTGTTTGGCCCCTCTCTTGTCGCAGTGTGGTACATATCATGTACTGGTCGTCATAGTAACCAACAAGGTAATATTGTTCCTCGACTGCATCCACAAAAAAATCCCAAGTGGGCTCAGCCCCATATATTCCAAACTCCTCTGTGGAACTTTTCTACCAGTAAGTTTCCCACCAATGTTTGACATGGGGGAGCGCCTTAAGGAGTGCGAAGGTGATATTTTCTCTGTCGGAAAAATCAAAGAAATAACATTCTAGCATATTTAACCATTTTTCTAGGGCGTCCACATCTATCTGACCTTCAAATACGGGAATATAAAAATTAACTTGTACCTTGAAAGGAGAGGTGCCTCCAAAGTGGCCACTTGATGAAGACACATTTGTTGTTATCGACATGCGTCGAAGGATTTGGGAAAAATTCTCCATCATTTCGTCCCTCTGTCGCATGAGGGCTTGTTAGAGCAACATATTAATATAATCCTTTTCTCTATCATTTTTATTTTCTTCCGCCATGGAGGATTTCTTGGGCATGTGAGAGTGATTTTCCTCAATAGAGACAAGCTCGAGACCCAACTTGCTATACTCGGACCTCGTCGGGGACATGAAATGAAAAACAATCAAGATCAACCTGCTCTAATACCACTGATATGGATTATTTTCGGCATGAAATGAGAGCAGAGATACAATAAATAAATGTACAAAGATATACCATATATCCAATAATATGATAGAGATATATCATAGATATAACCATAAAAACAGAGATACAATAATACACAATTTCTATTAATGAGTAAAATGTACAAAACTATAGAAATACAGAGTGAAAGACTCTCTAGAATGGTGGCATCTTATATCTTATAAGAGACAAGATGGCTACGCTCATTCACAAGAAGATGGTGATGTTTACAATGAGGCTCTAAAGACCTTTTTAACATAAATAAAATCGAAAACCCTAACCTTAGAACATGAAAATCCAACATGTTTGTGGACCACGTTTTGGGTAGTTTGGTGTATCAACTTCTCGGGGGCGTAACTTTGGCATATGATCTTCGTTTGGGGCACACGATAGTTATTTTGAAATTGTAACAACCCTAGTTGAATATATGCTTAGGGATTATTAAGCAAAATTAGTTAGGTAATTAATTGTCCTAACATGGTTTTACTTAAACAAAGATTGGCATAAGAATATTAATTAAATATTTATTAATTAATTAATTGTTATAACTTTTGATTAAATAATTAATTACGTATCACATTCAATGACCATGGTAATAAATTTAAGAGGGTTAATAATTTTAATTTATTTAATTAAATGATTTACGTATGCGGGAGGGGATAAGACATTAAATATAAGGATAAGATATTAATAAGGGGATAAGACATTAAATAAAGAGATAAGATAATAATGAAGGGATAAGATACTAATGAGCGGGAAGAGAGTCGGTGGAGGGGGCATATGACGGGAGGAGTATTACGAGGAGGGGGCATTATTTTGGGAGGAGGAGAGAGTTTTGGTTTTAGGGGGCTTGGATTTTCTGGTTCTGTGTTGGAGTTCTGTAGTCTTGGATCATTACGGGGGGCACCGGGTTGCTAGGGGTTTTGGGCACGGGGGCCAAGATTCCTTTCGGTTTCCTGGAGCTAGGGAGCCGGACAGGATGCTCCTAGCTGGCTGGGAGGATAGTCGGTTTGGGCAGAGTTGGTCAGCGCATCAGGCAGCAGCAAGGCAATAACAAGGCAGCAGGGAAGGGACAATCATATCGACAGAAATTAGCATCAGAAGCTGGTAATTTGTTTATAAAATTGCTAAGTTATTTTTATGTTGTAGTTAAATGTTAAATTATGTTGTAATTTTATATGCTTATTTGAAGCTAATGAATTATTTATGCACTCAGAAATTCTATGTTAAAAATTTTATGCGTAGTTGTAAGGATTTTACTAGGCTTGTTAATTTTGGCCACTACACATGGTATCAGAGCTTCAGTTTGAAGCACTGGAGCCTTAAGGGCCTACCTACCCGCCTACCCAATTTAGAAATGGAATTGTACCCACCCAGAAATTAGATAAAATTAGATAAATCTGGGCCTGAGGGCCAAGTTCCAACTTCAAGTTCCAGCGCCACCTCCACCTAACCTGCAAGCCAAGTATACATTTTGATTTTAGTATATACACAAATCTATATATATAACATATAAACAATATGCCTGGAAAACGAAATTGGTTTAATATTATACGTATTTAAAGTGTTAAATAAATTTTGGCACTTGGCTCAATTAAACAAACTATATATATATATATATATATATATATATATATATAAAGAGTATAAACCACATTACTAAAAGAAAACAAATAAAAATAATGGGCATATGTAAAAGACATTTATTTAAAATGTAAAAAAAAAAAATATATGCATATAAATGGAGTAAAAAAAATAAAAATGGAGTAAGCTCTATCTGCATTAGTATGCATGAGCCAAGAGAAGATTGCGAGGACTATGGAACAGGTCCCAGTTTCTCTTCACTAGGAACATCAACACATCCCTTCAAAGTTAGTGACGCCACACATTCATTGAGCATCATTGCATTTATATATGTTTTTGAATAGAACTTAGGAAAAGAATCCAGATCTTGCTCAAAGGACATTTTGCGGGACCTCATTTCCCATCGCAGCCCAGAGTCCAGAATTAAGTTAAATTCAGGAACATCATATCAAACTATTTGCAGCACCACACTGCATTCCATTATGGATAAAGAGAATTTCAATCTACGGTTCACTATCTACTAGCAGATAGGTTGAAAACTAGATTTCAGTACTGGATATATTCATTAATTTGGACTTGCGCAGTACTCTGCTATGAAATTCTATTATATGAAATTGACTAAATTGGACTGAAATTTGCCTACCTGGAAAAGACCTTAGACTTATTAGAGAAATTGGCAATAGTAAGGTTTTGTTGGTTGGTTTTACCTGTTGTTCATCATCCTCCACAACAATATTAGTTGTGCTTGCTCAGCACGCATCTTCAAGCTATGTGCTTTGCGGGTCACGTAGCATCTTGAGTGAGTGAGGCTGTTGATATTTCTTGACAGAACAACAAAGGCGGTTTTGCATTGCAGAGCATTGAAAGGTCTGATGGGTGTTGTCCAGAGTTCCAAGTTCAAAGCCAAGTACCCGAGAGCTACACTAAGGATCGACAACAATGCCCAAATCCTGAGGTCGAGTCATAAGATAAAACCAATGCACAAGGCACCACACGGAAGAGAGCCCACAAGGAGCGTATAATGTGCACAATGCGTCAAGCACCCAACAACTACACCAAACATCTGCTGAAAGAACACACCTGTAATGAGAAATGACACGAGATCATTCACAAATGAACTGTCAAATTTGATTTAGTTGCAACGAGACCAAACATCCGACTGTTAAGTCACACCACAAGGCCGACGCACAGGCAACACGCACCAAACGCTAAGCCGAGGGCCAAGCCACACACAAACATACAAGCTATCGCCCAAACGCCAAACGCCCAAGCTGTCGAGGAGGAGGAGCATGACCTGTGCACAACACAGGACAAGGTCGTGTGCACCACACCGCCTGAACACCAACAAGCGCATAAAATAACCAAATACACCTTACACCCCTGAACACCCCTCCTAGAATTCCAACCCTTAATACTTAGGCTACACAGTTGCATTAATGCAGAAAATGCAGATACTGAACACTTATAAATATCTAATGGGCATTCTGATAAAATCAACCATCAGGGAAGGGAAACAGGAATTACCTTGAAAACAGAGAAATTATTTCATTGCGATGCTCAGAAAGCATGTCCTGAACACGCTCTTGAGAGCTCAGAGCACGGGTCAGCATTGCAACAACCATATTGGCCTTTGCCTTTGCCTCTGGATGGATGCCAATACCACCAAACAATAAAGAGATTGAGCTTGCTATTTGGTCTTAGAAACTAGCCCTCCTAGAATTCTAATTGATCCTCTGATAATAGAATTCAATTATATACACACTGTAATAACAATAGACTCCCGGAACCTTTCAAAAATATAAAAGCAGAGAGCTTCCAGAAACAAAAAATATATATACAAGCCAACGCCCAACAAGCCGGGTCGAACAAGCCGCAGCCAAGAGAAGAGCCTACAAGAGGCATTTTCTCTTGCACTATACGTCAAGCCGAGCAAGCTGAGCGCTCAACCAATCCGAGACCAAACACCCAAGCACTGAGCTGAGAAGGAAAACCGTGTTCCAGAATTAGAAAACGAAGGAATGAATTCGGGGTTAGGGCTTGTTTAGGGTTTGTATAGCCTTCTATTTTTACGATTATTTTATTTTAGGTTGGGACAGCTAGGAAAAGAGGGAGGGGGCACGTGGGCCTCATGCGAGGTCCAACGATGCCCTAGGATCATTTTTATATATATATAAATAACTTCAAAACGAATGTAATTATAAAACATCAATTAAAATTGTTTTAAAATAACTTTTATTATTATTATTATTATTATTATTTTATATTTGTTTTCTTTTTAAAATATTTCCTTATTTAAATTCTTTAAAAATAATATAACTTAATTAAGTTAATTAGGCTTAATTAATGTATAAGTAAAAAAAATAAAAAAAAATTAAAAGATTGTTTGACTCCCCGAGAGTCGAACTCAGGACCTCCAAGTAGCCAAAGGCCCCACACATTCACACCAACCACTACATCACACATGAGTCTTTGCAAATAAATTCTTATACTTAATAGATTAATGGTAACACTATATGATTAGAGTGGTATCATTATTAGGAAGATACAGTATGAAGATCAAGACTAACTGGCTTATTACCTGACCTATTGATCTAGAGCCAGCTAACCGAGTTAAATCATAACTAGTGAATGCATTGGAAATCAAGGTAAAGGCTTATTTAGCGTTGTTGATATTTTTATCCCGAAGTATAATCTTCGATTATCCAAGCGCCAAGCTCACGAGACCGTACACACAACTCATCGAGCCAAGCGCCAAGTTCCTCCACTCCATTCCACCAGTCAAAGTCAACGTTAAATCTCAATGTAGCATTCGACAACGCCAACACTAGGTGCCAAGGAAAAGCTCATGAATCAAGCATCGGAGGATATTTAGTTGTAAGCGAAAATTTAAAAGGACTTAGACTAGGACAAGCGGGAAGGAGGTGGCATACACACTAGGAGAGTAAGCAAGAGGAATTGGCGAGTATGGCGCGAAGAAATCAAGCTTAGATGCTTAATCCTAATCCTAACCTAGCCAATACCCTAAAGAGAGTAATGTCTGTTTACATACAAGTAAATAAAACTTACGCCTAAACTTGTTTCTAGTTTGAGTAGCACCAATTTGAAACGTCCTTGAACTCACCCTGACAACTTTGGTTGGTGCAGGTTAAAGCATACAGGATTTTCAGGACTCGAAGGAATCGAGGCAGGGGAGTGTCGTCGCAAGCACTGCCAACACCACCAGCGCCACCACCACCATCGCCCAAACTAGCTCTCATACTGTGCTCGTTGGAGGCCATTAATGAGACTTTAAAGGGGCGACAACTAGCAGGGACCGAAGTGGAACCCCCATCGTCTGGAATGGGTAATCCAGAAGCGTCAAGGGATTCAGGGGGAGGAACTCCACCCGAAGACATCACGTGAGAATTGCAGAAGATCAAACTTCTGGAGTTTGCCGGGGGGTCGCACCAGTGAATGCGCGGAAGCATGGTTGGAAGGCATGACAAGGTGTTTTGCCTTAAGGGACTATGCGTCCAACTCAAAGGCAAAGATCACAATTTTTCAGTTAAGAGACAATGCCTTGAACTGATGGGGAAACCTGGAAAGACAACTGCACCTTACCCCAGACACAATATCTTGGTAACTTTTCGAGGAGAGGTTTCGGAGGAAATATCTGCCAGCGTACTACGAGGAACAATAGGTAGGGGTGTTTCATGCCTTAGTACAGGGAAACAAAACTGTAGAAGAATATGAGATCAAATTTATGGAATTGGTCAAATATGTTTCGTATATGGATAATGACCAACGACAGGCAAAACGCTTCGTTTATGGGCTAAACCCTAAGATCAAAGATATGGTGCGGATGTGGAAATCGTCTTCGGTAGTGGAAGCTGTGGAAAATGCACGTTATGAGGAGGAACACATGAACTTAACCGGGGGTACAAGACCGACATTTCCGCATCATCCTGGATTTGTTGGGAAGGTCCCTAGGACATTTCCCAGGGGAGGGGGCTCAAGGGCACTGCCATATGGTAATAGAGTCGCGCCAAGGATAGTAGCCACAGGGATTTCAATGGCAGTGAGTGCAACATCTCGTTCATCGCCAATAACGCAAACAGGTCCACGACCATCTCAGGGAACAACTAGTAGGGGCAGGGGTTCCAGGGGAAGGAACTCATTTCATAGACAATCACATAACAATGCATAGGTTCAATCTCATGTTACCTGTTGGGGGTGCAGAGGGCCCCATTACCAGCGTGTCTGCCTAGAGTTACAATCAGGGTTCGTGCATAGAAAAGGAAAGGCACCGATGGGGAGAGCAAGTAGCAGCCACCAAATTTACGTAGCGGTTAATAATCGTCAGGCCGAACATCAATCCATGGTGGTGGAATCATCAGGTACGCTAAATCATATCAATGTTAAGATTTTATTTGATTATGGTGCTACAGATAGTTTCATTTCACCATCTGCATTAGAAAAGAGTGGGTTGGCAGCCTATGAGCATGATGACTTTAAACAAGTCGAGATGGCTTTGGGGGAAAAACAAGCAGTAGGACCTAGTGTTGATAATTGTATAGTAGACCTGGGAGTGTGTACTACTAGGTTGAAGGTATACGTCACTACTCTCAGGGCATATGACCTAATCATTGGAATGGATTGGTTAGTATCTCACCGAGCTTTGGTAGATTGTTTAGCAAAGAGGGTGCTTTGTGTCGACGATGAGGGAAGGCCAGTAGAGATCCAGGGTGTACGGAGAAAAGTGTCATTACGATTTATATCAACTATGAAGGTTAAGCGATGCTTGATACAAGGGTGTTGACTTTATGTAGTGGAAGTAGTGAATGAAAGGAAGGGACCCTCATTGGATCAGTACCCGGTATTGTCAGAATTTAAGGATGTTTTTCCGAACGAGTTACCAGGAATACCTCCTGAGAGGGAGATTGATTTTACTATTGAGCTAAAACCTAGTGCAAAACCAATCTCCAAGACTCCGTATCGGATGACAGCACTGGAACTTTGTGAATTGCAAATGCAGTTGAAAGAGTTACTGGACTTAGGGCTAATAAGGCCCAGTGTCTCACCATGGGACGCACCAGTAATTTTTGTAAAGAAGAAGGATGGATCCCTACGACTGTGTATAGACTACAGGGACTTAAATCATGCTACAGTGAAAAATAGGTACCCAATGCCGCGAATAGATGACCTTTTCGATCAGATGAAAGGAGCAACGATATTCTCAAATATCGATTTGCGATCAGGGTATCATCAATTAAGGATTAAGGAAGGCGATATCCCAAAAACTGTCTTTCGAACTCGGTTTGGACATTACGAGTTTGTCGTAGTACCTTTCGGATTGACCTATGCACCAACAATATTCATGAGCCTCATGAACGACATATTCCGGAAGTACTTAGATCGATTTGTACAAGTCTTTCTAGATGACATCCTCATCTATTCCAAGAACGAAAGAGAACATGAAGAACACTTGCAAGTAGTATTGTCCTGCCTTAGAGAGAACAAATTGTATGGGAAGTTGTCGAAGTGTTCCTTCTTCCAGAAAGAGATTCACTATTTAGGTCATATCATTTCCGGTGAAGGAATCTCTGTGGACCCGGAAAAGGTAAAGGCCATTATGGAGTGGCCAGTGCCGAAAAATGCCCATGAGGTGAGAAGCTTCATGGGGCTAGCAAGTTATTATCGGATATTTGTGGAAGGATTCTCAAAAATAGCGAAACCCATCACCACTTTGCAGCGCAAGGGGGTCAGGTATGAATGGACAGAAGAATGTGATAGTGCATTCATTGAGCTTAAGAGGTTACTAACCAGTGCGCCAATTATACGAGTGCTGGATATGGAAAAGGACTTCACAGTCTGCACGGATGCCTCGAAGCAAGGGTTGGGGGCCGTGCTAATGCAGGATGGAGGAGTGATAACTTATGCGTCAAGGAAGTTGAAGAAACATGAAGAGCTATACGTGACTCATGATTTAGAGTTGGAAACTGTAATGCTAGCTCTGAAAATTTGGAGGCACTATCTTGTGGGGCGAAACTTTGAGCTCAAAACGGACCATCAAAGTTTAAAACATCTCTTCACTCAAAGAGATTTGAATGCCAGGTAAAGGCGATGGAGTGATTTTATGAGTGAGTATGATTTTGGTATTCTGTACATCAAGGGAAAGGAAAATGTGGTCACAGATGCCTTGAGTAGGAGACCACGTGTATTCTCCTTGGTACCCTTAAAGGTCAATCTGAGGTAACATGTGTTGACACAACTCCAAGGAGATAGTTGGTATTTAAAGGTTACTTCAAATCTCCAGAGTGGGAGGCAGTTAGATCCAAAGTATGAAGGATATAGTCTAGAAGCAGACAGACTGTTAAGATATCAAGGAAGGATGCAAATCCCTGAGAATGGGGATATTCGAAGCATCATACTGAAGGAAGCCAATAGAGCACTTTAATGTGCGCATCCGGGTGTGAAGAAGATGTACGCAGATATAAGGAAGCTCTTCTTCTGGGTAGGCATGAAGCGCGATATAGTCCATTTCGTCGCCAAGTGCCTAGAATGTCAACAAGTGAAAGCCGACCACCATCACCCGACAGACCTCCTACAACCACATGATGTCCCTATGTCCAAGTGGGAAGTCATTTCTATGGATTTTGTGGTGGGGTTGCCGCTCACATCTCATAGACACAATGCCATTCTTGTAATAGTTGATAAGTTAACCAAGAGTGCTCATTTTATTCCGGTTAGAGACACTTACGATGTCACTGATGTGGAACATGTGTTTGTAAGCGAGGTTAGCCGTTTGCACAGGATACCTAAGAAGATCATTTCAGATAGGGACTCCAGATTCACTTCTAGGTTTTGGACAAGTTTGCAGTCAGCGTTGGGGACTCCGTTGAACTTAAACACAACTTATCATCCTGAAACAGATGGGAAAACTGAGAGAGTAAATCAAGTCATGGAAGACATGCTCAGGATGTATGTCATGGATAATCAAACCCAGTGGGAGAAGTACCTACCTTTGGTAGAGTTTGCCTACAATAACAGTTTTCATAGCTCCATCGGAATGCCACCCTACGAAGATTTGTATGGAAGGCCATGCAGAACCCCATTGACTTGGGTCAGACTAGAATACTGAGTAACAGTTGGGCCAGAATTGATTCAAGAGATGGAGGAACATGTGATTCAGATTAGGCAGAGACTAAAGGAAGCAAAGGATAGGCAAAAAAGTTATGCGGATACACACATGACCGACCGAAGTTATGAAGTGGGAGACCAGGTTTTCATTCGTATCAGGCCTAATAAGAGTACCATATGGTTCGGGAAGGGGAAAAAGTTGTCACCTCGATTTATAGGACCGTTCAGAATCCAAGAGAAAATTGGACCCGTTGCCTGTCGTCTCGTACTGCCACCCAACTTGCATAAAACTCACAATGTTTTTCATGTATCTATTTTACGTCATTATGTTGCTGATGAATCACATAAACTAAATTGGAAGGAATTGCAGGTATCGGACGTGGGAACCCTCACGGTAGAACCATTACGCATATTGG
>JZKD02S1078222.1:75803-89950 GCA_000966675.3 Picea glauca
TTTATTAATTAATTAATTGTTATAACTTTTGATTAAATAATTAATTAATTAATTAATTACCTATCACATTCAATGACCAGGGTAATAAATTTAAGAGGGTTAATAATTTTAATTTATTTAATTAAATGATTTACGTATGCGAGAGGGGATAAGACATTAAATATAAGGATAAGATATTAATAAGGGGATAAGCCATTAAATAAAGAGATAAGATATTAATAAGGGGATAAGACATTAAATAAAGAGATAAGATAATAATGAAGGGATAATATATTAATGAGCGGGAAGAAAGTCGGTGGAGGGGGCATATGACGGGAGGAGTCTTACGAGGAGGGGGCATTATTTTGGGAGGAGGAGAGAGTTTTGGTTTTAGGGGGATTGGATTTTTTGGTTCTGTGTTGGAGTTCTGCAGTCTTGGAGGATCATTATGGGGGGCATCGGGTTGCTAGGGGTTTTGGGCACGGGGGCCATGATTCCTTTCGGTTTCCTGGAGCTAGGGAGCCGGACAGGCTGCTCCTAGCTGGTTGGGAGGATAGTCAGTTTGGGCAGAGTTGGTCATCACATCAGGCAACAACAAGGCAATAGCAAGGCAACAGGGAAGGGACAATCATATCGACAGAAATTAGCATCAAAATATGGTAATTTGTTTATAAAATTGCTAAGTTATTTTTATGTTGTAGTTAAATGTTAAATTCTGTTGTAATTTTATATTCTTATTTGAAGCTAATGAATTATTTACGCAATTAGAAATTCTATGTTAAAAATGTTATGCGTAGTTGTAAGGATTTTACTAGGCTTGTTAATTTTGGCCACTACAGAAATGTATTGAAGAGGAGCTTCATTTCACAAGCTCAATCATTCCTTCAGAAATCATTGAGGTGTCCTATTGTGAAAAGGCATTGTTTAGGCCCTCAAAATGGCCTCAAAAGTTTAGGATACAAAAAACTGCTAAAAATATTAAATTGCCAAAAACAATTGTTTTGAGGTAGCTAGAATAGGTAGGTGGCCACCGATATCTACCTAGATTAGCAGAAGTAACAAATGTTAGTGATATATGCATTTGTGGATCTTTCATTTCCCCATTGTATTTATTGTATGGTCTTCAAACTATTGACATGGTTGTCATTTTCTTTCATGAAGGGATTTATGTAGTTCGATGATTTTGCACTATATAGAGGTTTCCTCAAGTCAGTCTAAGAGACTTTGACAAACAAAGGGACTAACCTAATATTTTCAATATAGATGAGAGGCTAGTCTTCTCATCGTCCTCATTTAATTATGGAGACAACCTCATATTCATGTTAATCTCAATAACATCAGTGTATTTGTGTGAAGGCATATCATGTCTCCTCATTTACAAAACTCCCAATTCCCTCCTCTCCACCATCTACAAAACAAGATAAAAATTGGTAACCCTAAAGACATTTTCCTCCTCCACCAAGAAATCAAATACCAAAAAAAAGGGATAGCTTCCAAACCAACTGAAAAGTATCCAACCAGTTCAAGTTCGGGGGCATAATGGCCCAAGTGCTTTCCATTGTATTTAGCTTGTTGAATTCTCTATTCGAAGGAAAATTTATAGCTAATCTACCCTTCATCCTAATTCCTTTCATACAGAAGATGGGCCACAAGGGCCTCAGTGGAATGACCCAATGGGTTGTGAAATTTTTTGCCTATTTCTCATGCTCTATGAGAATTAGCTCTAATTTGCAGAAGTTTCAACGGTTTAATCCACCTAGAGGTCTTGCATGCACAAGATTGTTACCAATTCCTCATACCAAATTGAGATTAAAAAAATTGAATGGATGAATTGTTTGAATTGATGCAAAGAGGAATTAAATATAACCCAAATGGTGGTAAAGAGATGCATGGTAATTTATTTCAATTTCGGGTTTTGTGGTAGCACCTTAGCAAAAAAAATGTTATTTTTCATGTGGTTTTTAGGTTTTTAGGTTTTGGGCATATCTATTGCTCATCATTATTCAATAATTTTTTGAATTCCCTCTAGATTCTTCTTTGGACATATTTGTGTGATTTGGGAATTTCTTGTATAAGTTTTCTCCCATTTTGGGATCTTATATGTTATGTGTTATAACATCGATCTTGCATTCATCAAGTCTAACAAAATGGGCAAGCATATCCTACTAGTAACAATTGGATTCTCTATTTTCAAATGCCCATCTTTCAATCACTTAGAAATAGACTCTATCGTTGAGTTAATCTAGTGATAGTGAGGCTGAGGTAGTGCAAGGATTATCAATTTCTAATACAGAGCTTCCACAGACCCTTACTTATGGACATATTTCCCACAACTTTGTTCTTCTTGAAAACCCTAATGGGAATAGAGTCATGATTTTTTTTTCCCAATATGCCAAGGTACACATCAATTGAAAAGTGATATAAATAAAAGATAGCAATATAACTATTGTTATCAATTTCAATAGGTTAGATATTAGAAAGAAATAAATCCCAAGCATAAGAGAATGTCAAAGATATAGGTGCCCTTAGACATAAAACACTATAAGAGAGATCAAGAATATTAGAAGATGAGATTATTCAAATGAGAGACTAAGTGAGGTGTTCCTTCAAGAAAGACCCATCCCTTCAACAAGGGGGTCATGGGCCAACAAAACAAGGTCACACACCCCAAGAGGATTCTTGAGCCTACATATCAAATTTGACTTGGTTGATCTTAACCATACCTAGTAATACAATAAAAGAATAAAGAATATTATCTTAGCCATAATTACAAGTACATAATGATACATATGCATGGGTCATGGCCACATGCACATATTACAACCAATCATTCCAACATCATAGGATCACCCTTTTTGGTATTTCTTAGTTAATTTGGTTTTTGTGTTTTTATAATAATATTTGTTTGAGGCTTTTGAATACATAAACAAAATAATAAGAATGAAATATGTTAGCTCAAGAAGTGGAATCAAAGAAGCTGCTAAGAAATCTAAACACATATTTATATTCTTCTGTGAAACTTGAATTTACTATATTTATACAAACCAATAGATCCTTCTCCTATTGAATGCAAATATCTCTAGGGTAATAAAATAGTCTTCATCATTGATTTTAGTGGAAAATTTTATGAGAAAATCTTCTAGACATGATGTTGTTGTTGTGTCATTGTTTTCTCCACCTGCTAGTCCCAAATATATTGTTGATTGGTTCTCTCTCCCCACATATATGTCTAAGTGGTCCTCCTCTATATGTTAATTTCTTAGTGTTGGTTTATCCATTCTTTTGAATCCTTGATATGATGGGTTGACACTTCCATTGTAATAGTAGTATTTTCTTTCGAGCTTGTTGCATTGTCCTTGACCTTTTCCTTAAATTCACTTCATCCCTTATGCTTTTGTACCTAATTTTTTTCCTTTGTAGATTATTGTCCTAGGTTACCTTCCCTCATCACCTCATGAACTGATATTACGATGTTTATCTTATCTTTTCTCTATCTATGTCTAAGTAATTGTTTTCGTATTTGGATACCATGAAAATCAAGAGTTGTCCTGCTAGATTCTTCTTCTAGGTAACCCTTGTGGTAGTATGTCCATGTTAAATCAAGTTACTTGACGTAGTCATAAATATTACTCAAAGGTCATTCACCTTGAAGGCTTTGAGATTTAACTTGAAGAACTCCTTCTCATTTGCTTCTTCCAAGGCTACAACAAATCAACTAGAGTAAAAGACCCAATTGTGAGGGAATAACTTGGGTACACACCTCTATTGTGTTCCTTCAATTTGGAATTAGTTTCAATTTTTTTTATCTAGTAAGATATCTCCATAAGAATTATCATGTATGGAACATACTTTGATAGTGTGCATGGAGCTAAGGTGCACCCATATATATGGATGTAGTTTCCATCCTATTATAGGTACTAGTTTCCTATTGGATCCATCACAACCAAGGTTTCTTCAGAGAATCTTGGGCATAGTCTATCAAAGATGATCTCATAAAAATAAGCAAGAAATATGTCATACAAATATTCATAATGGCCTGAGTGCTTATACTTCCATAATTTCTGATAAAAAACTAGTTAAGGGGGAAGAGAAGGGTACCACATGTCACAAAAGTTCAAGGAACTGATGTCGCAAACTACTCATAATGAGAATGTTTCCATGTGAAATTGATGGGACTTGTCTTTTGGGTTCTCCACAACTTTATTTGACACATGCATTTGTGATACTTGATAACATTTCTATGCAATTGAATGTGGATCCTTTGTTCAACTATTGATGTCTCAAAGGTACCCAATGTTCTTATAGCTACGACTAAACATTTTCTCCATATAGACTATGTTGGCGCACAGTGGGAAGACCTGGGGTTCAACATTAAATCACCAACAAAACCCTAATATACTGACCCTTTCAACCTCACCCACAAGCATGTGAAGTCTCACCCGAGGTACCTATGGGGACTGCAGGAACCAAGTTTTCGCAGTCATGGGGGAATGGGAGACATTCATCATATTCATCATACTTAACATTAATTCATTATATACCAAATATATTTTGTGTGGAAATCATCAGAGCATCTAACATATTCATATTAACCATTCATACATTACATGTGTGCCATAAACAAAAAAGAAACACAACACAACATACATCATAACACAAAGATTTAATGTGGTTCACCCCAAATTGGGCTATGTCCACAATGACATGCTTCTTATATTATTATTCAACATCTTCTTACAAAAGGTGTGCATTACACTCATACAAGATATCTCAGTTATAACCCAGTATTCCCTTGTCGTTTGCGCATACAATGCACACTTAGCTCATTCTTCCTTATTCCTCACACAACAACTTAGTATTTTTCCCACTCATAGACTACTTGTATGATCATCTCAACAACTTCTACCAAAAAACCCTTACATATTTATACATTGACACTAGGGCTTAGCTTGTTACAAAAAGTACCAAAAGGTTTAACTATTCCTGTCTAACTTCCGCTTTCCAGGCGCGTTGATCCCTGAAAATGCACTGACCGTCTTCCTTTATTTCGTGCATGCTACTCCTTAGCTGACTTGTCACACGATTTTCTTCTGCACGATTCCAAAAAATTACCCAAAATGTCCTGCTCCAACAAGCCCCCAACACTCACATGTGGTTTGTCCTGAGCCACTCAATTCTTCTATTACACTTCCTTCAGTGTCACAATAAACTTCTCAAAATTATTTCTGATAGTTGTTATATTTTCCCTTGCTTCTAATTCCAACACTGATATCTCTTATGCATCTTGCATGGTGATAAGTATTTGCAACTTCTCTTCGCTCTCTTGTACTACTCGCTTCACCTTGCCTTGTACTCCTACGATTTCTTCTTTTACTTTGAATGCTTCTTCTTGCAGTGGCTCTAACTTTTGTGCCAGCATCTGCTACTCAAACCTGATTTGATTTATCTTCTAGTTTAAGGAAGCCATGTTTTCCTTTGCTGGTAGAGTACTCAATGTGTCTTTAATATTCTGCGCCTTCTCTTGCGCATCATGTAGCTTCCGATCTAATGCTTTTAGTTATGTGTTCTATAGTAGTGCAGTCCATACTTCTACGCTTCCTTCATAAAGATTCACACATTCTTCATCGATGCTCTTTATGCTTTCTACTTTCATCCCAGTTGTCTTCTCTCTCTGTTGTCTTTATTCTGGTGTCATACTCGGTGTCTGGTGTGCTTCCAAATCAATAATATTCATGTGGAAGCCCTAAATGGCTTCACTAATCTTCGTAATGTGTTCCTCTAAAGGGGAATCTTCCTCCATAGGAACTTCTGGAATATTCTTATAGACCCCTTGTACTGCCTGTTTCAATATTTTTGTCCTCTGTGCAACCTCATCCCTCTCCAACATAATTTTATTGTATTCTACCTGTAGCGCATCATTATCTGCAACTATCTTAGTCAACTCCATCAACGTTGATACCACGTGTAATTTAATTTCCTTCATGACGCTTGTCTGCAAACTATGTAATAATTCTATGGGAAATTGATAAAACACAAGGTCGATATGACTAAGTGCCTTTGCATGCTCTTGCAGTTCTACCTTAGGGAACTCTAAATCTCCTGTTGCTATCTTCATCACCTAGCACTCTCCTGATGCTGCAGAGGGTGGGATGTCGCTGGTTTCACCTATGTCATCTTAATCGTACTCTCCATCTTCTCTTTTTCTCCTGTTCTAAAAGCTGTTATCCCAGTTGTCTCCAAAATATGTCAAATTGCGGCAATCAACACTTACACGTCTGAGTGCATTTCTTCTTTCTTCTGTGTCGCTTGGTCAAAATCCTCATAAGTAACCTCCTTAACTTGATTTTTGATCTTGTCTAAGTCATCCTTTGTTAATTCTTGAATGGCCACTTGCTTTACATCTTTCTACTTCTTTCGTTATTTTCCTCTTGGCCCCTTAGGGTGTTTTTTTGTTTTCTCGCCAGTGATGGGATTTCACGCACGTCTTCTTCACCATTTCCTTTCTCTCCTTGTTCCTCTTCTTATTGATCTTTTTATGGTTCTGTCTCCTTCTCTGGTTTTGTCTCCTTCTTTGGTTTTGTCCTTGGGATTATCCACTCTTCATCCCAGTCTTCTACAATCTACCCAACTTCATCTTTTTCCACTCTATATCTAGTCGGCAACCACTGTTGATCTGAGTCCTTCTTGGATTGGAAATACATGTGATGTCCTCCTAATTTAAAGCATGTAATCCCCTTGCATTCTTCCACTACCTGCGGTAGTATGCATAGTGAATTTTGGACGATTTTCCAAAATACCTCCTTGTACACATAGAAAGTAATTTTATTGTCCAACTGTATTTCCTTGTGCGCAGTATGCCACACGTTCACATATCTCGCCGCCAAACACAGTTTCTTCGCAAATCCTAGAAATTGAGTCTCCTTCAGCTCTCTCCAAGCCACTAATGCGATCAATATAACCAACCATGCATAGTGGAATTATGTTCCCTTGTCTTGTGTCTCCTTGCAATCCATCAAAAATAGGTTTAACAGGAAAATCGCCTAGTTCATTTGTACTCCTGCGACACATTTCATGGTTGTTGCTATTACACATGTTGGCACTTGATCTTTACAACATTTCCTCAACAACTTACAGGAAAACACTTGCATTGTGAACCTGGTTGATCAACATTAATACTTTCCACTTCCAAATCACATGCTCCTCTAAATGTGTCATATTTCTCCTTCATTATTTCTGCTAGTGCCTTTTCCTTCAAATTGTCTGTAAATAATGGTGGTGGGTCTTCCCCTGCTAATGGTAACCTGGTGATCCGTGCAATGAGTTCAGTGTCTATCAACACCAGCCTATCCAACCATAGAAATCCTCCATGGATGTAATTGAGTAGAAACTTGACACATATGTTTATCTCCACGCTCCTGCCAAAATGTGAAATGTCTAAAATATTCAAAATGTTGGTATTCTCAAACCCTGCTACCCATTCCTATGGCTCTACTATTACCTCTTGCGAATCTGGGGTGATATTTATGGTCCTATACTTGTCTGGTATCAACTTTGGAAACTTTTTGACTAATGTCAAGTCATGGTATGCATATTTCAGACTCCCTACCATGCCTAACATATATTCTTCAATGATTACCCCTAGTGGGATCTTTGGTTCAACAAGTTCGTACTTTGGCTCCTTTTGTAGCTTAACCTACTTCGATGTCAGCTTCCTTGGTGGCACACAATCCTTCAGAAAGTGAATTGGACTCGACCTTGATGTTGATTCTCCTGAGGTTTCCTTGAATACTGGTATTAATGTATTCTTAGTGTGTTGTTTCTACTACTGTGATGAATCTTCTCCTATCTTTGGTGGCACCATTGTTCTCTACAACTAACTCACTTTGAAACTAACTTGCTCGGCTCTCTTAACTTTATCTACAATATCGGCTCTCTCTGACTCTTTATTTCTCTCAACTGTGCATATCGAAATAACATTTCCCTTTCAACCCCTCATCTTCTTTATATCCCAACATCAGTTGTTTTCATCTTTCTACGTGCACAAACTTGCAGTCTAGTCCACTTACATTCACATTCAATTATTTCCCTAACTCTTCATTAAATTTGTATCCTCTAGCGAATCATGTGTTAGATTTTACTTCCTTTCAAAATCCTCTTGCCATTTTTCATTTATTATTACGCGGCTCCATTACTTCGGCGTCATGTCTACTCTTAAATGCTTGTCCCGCCATGTATGTTATTTACTGTTATTCCCTCCTTGTGTTCATATCTCTGTCGCAATTCAATCCTCCTTCCTTCACATGATTTCTTCCTCTTTCTACCTCTCTGTGACATTTATTGGTTTATTTCTTGTGTTGGACACTCTAACCAAACTGAAAGGGCGGGCTAAATCAGTGTGAGGCTCTTTTTACAACTATTTACAAAACTTTAGTTAGCAACCATTTCAAACATCATTATTCATTACTTCCATTCACAAATAATTGTTTGCATGTAAACATATCTCAACAACATACACCAACAATAAACCATCACCATGAGGAACACAATATCAGGGTTTTACCAGCATCAATTGAAAAGAGCAACAAATCCAATAGAGTACCAACTCTTAATACAAGACTCAGCTTGCAGATCTCAACACCAATTGAGATGTTAGGAATACAACCCTCAAGTACGAGACCCATCTTGTAGACAGAAACCAATCTGCAAATACGTACGTGACCTATTTATACTACAGCCAACGTATGTACCTGATATGATTATACTGCAACACATGTATGTACAAGTCCTTCCCTCTGTCAGTCTGTGTACACATTCAAACAACTAGGCAATCCATTATTTTTCACTTCTAAAACTTTCTAGCCTCTGTCACATCCACCAGTAACCTGTCACTGCTACCAGTATGCCACTGCTAAAACCTGTACCATTTCAACCACAAACAAATTTACACCATCCAACAGCCTATGCATGTTCCTCATGCATACTGATGGGTGTTCTATATGCACTAAAAACACAGTAAAAACCCTTAATTAAATTGTCAACCCGAGGTTAAGTAAACTTAGAGTTGTAGCAAAATATGTGCCAAAGGTAGAAGGCTAGTAGGAGTATAGTATAACTAAGGAAGGTATCTATCTAAGGCTAATCTACTCAAGAAAAACTATCTAATGATCAAACCCTAATAAGCAAATTGAAACTAGGTAACCTAAGTACTTTTGGGCCAAGGATCGATGGATAGTTCCTAAGAAAGCAAGTAAAACCCTATGTAAAGCAAACTAGTTCAACAATAAGCAATAATAAACTATCTAAGCATATCAATAAGCAAATGACAAAAGCAAACTATTTTATCTTGCCAACCTACATTCAATGAGTAACTACCCTATGAATGAAAATAAATAAACAACAAGCAAAGACACCTAACTAACCTACTAAAGAAGATAAACAAGTAAGCAAAGACACCTAACTAACCTATGAAAGAAAAAGACAAGTAAGCAAAAACAACTAACTACTTCAAGCAATCAAAGTAAAACTTCTCATTGAACAACTATCTAGCCTAAGAGGCAAGTGGACTAAATGCTTAATGCAAAACTATTTCTAATGCGTGAAAGGAAACCTAAGAGGCAATTGGACTAAATGCTCAATGCAAAACTATTTCTAATGCATGAAAGGAAATCTATTTTATTGAAAGCAAGAAAGATTAACAACTAATTCTTAATCTATAATAAGCAAACTACTATCTAATCTATCAAAGCAAAGTCTATCTATCCTACAACAACAATAAAACTATTTCCTAAGCTATGAAAGCAAGAAACTATATCTATGAAAGCAGGAAAACTATTCTTTAACCTATGACAATTCAAATATAATGTTGGTGGTTCTGTGAATGTCTTCAGTGTCAGATAATATCTCGATGGCATTGGACAACAAAGGACAATTCCAATGGTACAAGCTCAATACTAATCTCAATTGCAAAATGAAAGGTATGGATTAAACAATCCAATGAGAATTTAGCCATGACAAAAATAATGTTAAATACCCTGCATATTCATGTATAAACCATCAACAACATAACAAGATCATCATTATACTTCTACACTATGTAAGAAAAACTAGATTCAACCATTAACTAAGAAATTTAATTGCATTTTAATCTATGAAAGGAAATTGCGTAAAATAAAACTATGATATGTCTACTCTAACCATTCAAACTGCAATAAGGAAATAATTGAAAACATAAATTAAACTATGAAAGTAAATTAACAATCTACATTAACCAACAACTAATTAAACGAGATCTATATAAAACTCAAGTAATCAAGCTATAATAAAAAAACTAGAATTAACTCTATCCATCCATTAAATCTCTGTCAAAGAAAAACCAAATTAAAACTCTATTCTATTCTAATTAAACTTTGTTTTAAACTAGACTATCAAATCATAAATCAAGCATGATATAACATCTAAATGCACATGGGGTTAGTATAGAGACTTGCAAGTATGTTCTTAATCTACAAAATCAATGCATGCTAACACATCTCATCATTCTAACCTGCAAAACCATTAAAACATTTAAACTACAACAAACTAGTTAACACAATAAAAAACATGCATGTACAGAAAATAAAAAGAGCAATTAAATTAAGAAATGCATAAATAAACATGAAGACAGTTACCAGACTGTTGGTGCCCCCCCCAACACGTCAGGTCACTCCCTAAAAGCACACCACGAGCTTAACAAGATGAATTCACTATTAAAACTTGAAAATGCAGTTCTGGCATAATTTTGGCAATGTAAAAACTCAAAAATAGAGAAAAACGAGTTTGTCTCCAATACACTGGTTCTTCTACTTGGTTATGCTACTTAACAATCATCTGACCATCCTAGTGATATTTATAAGCTTATAGACCAAGTGGTCGACCACGGGAGGGTCGAACCACTTCTAAATTCAACAAATTACAATAAATGATGCCCTAATTGATAAAACGGAGCGAGCCAATAATCGCCCTCTTTGGACAACTAAAACTGAGTTGCCTGGAGCTCAGGAGCTAGAGGGGATAAGGAAAAACAAAACTGACATGCCTGATTTTCCCGTCACTGGCCGCCAATACCTTAATTTCCAAGTCACCCTGTGTTTTTGTGCAATATGCAGTGATGGACAGATTGCCAGATCGAGTGCCGGAATGAGTGCCAGAATGAGTGTCGGATAAAGTGCCAGAACTAGAAACATAGTTTGTTTTTGCCCTGTAACACTAGAAAAATGTGAATTAGCTCTTGGAAATCATAAAACATGGTGAATTATACTTGATACAATCATTAAACATGAATTACATGTACCTTATGTCGATCATACCATTTTATCATGAAATTCTTCAAAAAGCTTCTTTAAAATATGAAAAACACATATGTACATGCGGAAAAAGTGTATAATAACCGTCATAAAAGTGATCATATCTCGGGCCCAACATTACCCCCACACTTACGATTTTGCAGGTCCCACTGCAAACAAAAATAAGTTACCCCTCATGACTAGGCTTGCTGAGGAGGATCATCTTTGGAAGCCTCTCCTTCTTGTTGTGTAGACTTAGCCTTGTGCCTCTTGTGTTGCTTTAATTGTGCTCTGAGGCTGCGGTTAGATTTGGTCATCTCATCGACCAATCGTTGAAGAGATTTAACTTTTGTTTGAAGGACTGCATTGTCATGATGAAGGTGTTTATCTATTGTCTTCCTTTCCTCCAACTGTTGGAGAAGCTAATGGTTTTCCTTTTGTAGCTCCTCTATGATTGGGGTAGAATCAGTGATCTCCGAGGAAGGCTTAGATCCTTTGAGGGATGTGGACAATCTATCCGTTTTAGGATCTAAAATGGGCATGGGTGAAGTAGGAGTGATGGGAGATCAGTAAGGTGAGGTAGGTTCTGATTTTGTTTTCCTTAGTGGCTCTAATCCATCCACAGAAAATTCCCTAAGTTGCTTATGAGGGTTGTCAAGGTCGGAGGATAACCAGTCTTAACTGTCAAGTGAGGGTTTGCAAATTGGTAGATAAAGGCATCCCAATTTTTCCCCTATTTCTCTAGTTCGGCAAGAACGAGGAGTTTGATCAAGCCATGGTGGAAGAGACTATTGTGGGGGTTATTCAATTTTTTCCTCACTTGAGAAGACATCTTCTCCAAGCTTTTGAGAAAATAAAAGGGGAAGTTCAAGGGTTTGTTGAACAGAAAATGAGCCAGCAATCTAAAATGACTAGCTTCGAAAGTAGAGTATCTAGCTTCACATGTAATTAACCTTGTCATGACGATGAGGGGGTTGACAAATTCTGCCTTTATCCACTCCTTAGCATACCCTTTTTCTCCTGAAATGCTCTCGAATTTGGTCTTAAACACCTTGTTGTAACTTGAGCGCGGAAATTGGCGGTTTTTGAACCATCTATCTCCCATTCTTGGGAGCTTTGTTGCAACAACAATGGATTCTTCTGTGACTTCAAAGGTAAGATACCCTACATGTGTTGTCTTACCATCGAAACCAACTAAAAATTGCATGGAGAGGCTATCATCGTGGCCCTGCAAGCTAGACAAAAATGGCCCCCAGCCTGCGTGCAAAAACACTTTTCTGCACTGTGCAAATTTGGGAATGGCAAACAAGTCTGCATAGGAGGAGGGTTCTTATCTCCTGGGCATTGTGATAGAGGTGAATTTTACCAGGAAAGGGCGTGATCGAGCCAAGAGATGGCATGAACTGGGCACGGTCTGAGCGCGATTTGAACAGGGGACGAATTGGCAGAGGTTGGGCTTGATTCCTTAACGTAGGGCAGAGAAAATGGCAAGGGCAAATGAGATAATAGAGTGCCCAGCCCAATTTTGGATGCACGTAAGGTGGAATACGTTGCACACATGTGCGCGCGAGATGCCATGTGTGGGAAATTCGAATTTGATGGCAAGCTTTGGGGAAATGTAGTAGTGCGTGGTTAGATCAATGTCCAAGTCAAAAGACTTGGACATTTGATCATTAACATATGAAGCATCTTTAATCAATGCTTGCAACCAATTCAATTGAATGATTGAGTTCTGGTTACGTGGAATCTAGGACAGTTATTGGTGTGTATGGCACTCCGTTCGACACCTAAAATGACATCTCATATGGTACCTCAAATGACATCTCATACGGCACCTCATACGGTACTTCATCCGGTACCTCTGTGTTAAGTGAATTTTCACCTCTTATAATCGTTAGCTTGCAAATTTGAAGTGTTTTTTGACAATCACAATAGTTAATGAGAAGAGGCAAGATGCTTCATGCTCACTCATTCTTCTTGCATATGACATATAATGTCAAAAACCTATAATGAACAAGTTATAGAAATCATAAACATGTATTGTCAAACCTATAATATGCATCTTGTAATGAAACGATAAACCGATAAAGAGTGGTATGTTAAGTAACCAATAAAAAGTGGTATGTTAGGTAATTCATAGCACACACGAGTTAAGCATTTCAAAAATAGCATGACTATCACTGTAATAAATTGTATCATAGAAATAATACAAAAACTCTTGCAAAGATCTACTTCTCTAGGCAATGATCATTTGTCAACTCATGAACCCCTCCCCCACACCTAAGTATTGTGACACCTCACAATCAAAAGTATAGGAAACTAGTCAGTATCCCCCAATAGCCGAAGATTTATAGTATGTCAAGTGTAAAGATAAAATTTCRCAGCTYGGTYTGACRAGACAGTTAKAAKATGGCCCCACCTATAGGATAAGAGATCCTATATATAGATAAGAAGAGGTAGGCAAGAGAGTTTCAAGATAGTCTTAGAGTCATTTCCCAATGGAAAGTTTATGAGATTCATTAACCCTATATTAACCACACATACTCCATGTCATCTTTGTCTACAAGTAATGTCGTACATCAGGACAAGTTTAGATTTATTATTTATTTTTGTCAGATCATCATCCTCGCTAAGTAGAATGCCCTGCTGCCAGCAAGCCTGTTCAATACTCCAGCAGGTTTACCTAGTCATACCATAGGCTGGTACCCACTACCAGCAGACCTGTTCAGTATCCCGGCGGGTTAGCCTATTAAACCCTCAGAGACTGGCCCTCCATCCTTTAATATTTTAGTATAAGATTTTTGATGCAAGAATATGGGGGAACAACTCTGAAAACAACTTTTTCTT
>JZKD02S1078222.1:96510-106965 GCA_000966675.3 Picea glauca
CTTTAGTCAAATACAAATATGAAACTTGGAATCATTAACATATCTACTAGAACATATGAAAAATAGGGTTTATGGTTTCCATGATGAATTGATGATGGAAGAAAGTGGGTGTGTCCGTCAAATTTGAGTCCAAAAACCCTCCCATATCGTTAAGGCATGCCAATAGTCTATCCATGACAAATTTCAGTGCTTACAGAAACTATTTGAAAAAATTTCAACGTTGGCCCCATTCGCAGGTCCATGTTGCCAGTGTCTAGTCCTCGTGCAATTTTTGTTCCTCCTTCATCGTTCCTCGTTCCTCGTTCCTTGACCATGGTGTAGTCCCCAAGATCCATTATTTTTGTACAAAATTACATACTAATGGCATAAAATTATTGACAAACGTTTTTCGTCGATAGTATAGCAAATTCGTCGCAAGATTATTTACATTTGTCTCTCTTGCGACGATATCAAATGATGCTTGGATTCATTTCATATTTGGTTTATCAACTTGAAATATCAATTTGATACTTTTCACACTAGCTGGAACTTCAGTGGGTGTGTCAGTCAAATTTGAGTCCATAAACCCTCCCATATCATTAAGGCATGCCAATAGTTTATCCATGACAAATTTCAGTGCATACATAAGTTTTTTGTCTTTTTCAATGACTATGTAATGAATCTCAATTCTAGGAAGATTCAAATAGGTAACAATATTTATGAAATCTTATACGATCATGATGGTATAAAAATGAAAGAGCTTCTCTTGGTTTCAAGAAAAATTTATCCTCTACTGAACAAGGCCAACCAAGTGAAGGTGGAATATCACATGGCCCCTCCCCTCCCCCTCACATCACTCTCAATTGATCCCCAAAACCCAATCTATAAAATATAAAATAGTCGAAAGCAACGTCCTATTAAGATTCATGCATAGAAACTACAAAAACAAATATTAATGAAGGTACATGAAATTATGTGTTTCTAAATGATATTTTTAGTCTACCACGTACTTTACTATATTGAAAACTATTTCCAGGTTTCAAATAATAATTAAACAACATGTAACCTAGGATATAAAAACGTTGCAAAAAACTTAAAAACATGTAATTAACCCATGACATTAAAAGTAAATTATTTTAAGAGAATAATGCATACAAATTAAAATATTATATAGTCACGTACCTAATCCAACCTCAACGTCTGTGTAATCATCCTTATTCTCTATCTTGATCTTCTTCATCGAACTCAACATCTGTATCATCATCTAGTTCTGAAACGATGTTAAAAGGATTGATGATATCATCATCATCATCAATGTCATTTTAGAGCATATTTTCATCGACATCATCATCAGGAATTGCAATATTGTCTCCTACGCCTAGATGATGATCTTCTTTGTCTTCTTCATCTATCGACCCTCCATGATCTTCCGACTCTGTCTGATATTCTGTCAAATCATCTTCTTGATATTCAATATCATCTTCTTCCTGTAAATGAGTATACTTAATTGGCCTTCCTCTTAGATCATATCTAACAACAAATGATCAATCCCTTTCACCTAGAACATTTGAGTAAAAGACCTGTTCACATTGGCTTGGAAAAACATAGCGATCATGTCCTCTTTCAAACATCATTGTTTTAATCATTGGAAATCCGTTGGCATGTTGAATAATAGTTCTTTCCTCATCACGTTCATGCATTCGTAACCTATACCACTTGACATCAAACATAACTAATTTGAAGGAATTAAAGACACACTCAAGTATATCGTTTAAATACCCATAGTATCTATTTTCAGACTCTCAGGGATGTCTGTCACTCCTAGAGGAAACATTAGTAACCTAGAATATTGCAGTTATCCCACTATCAGAAGTTTTCCTTGTTTCATCCAATTGTTTGATGCGAAATTTACGACCATTGCACCACATAGCCTTGTGGTGTTTCAACTGCAATANAAATACACCACATTTCTATATGTAGGTGTAGAAACGCTCACTTCAAAAACTTATAGCATGGGACTTATCAATCATATTGCACTTGGAAGCATGTCAAAATAAAAGTGAATTATAAGGCCTCTCAAAGAAGTGTGTGAATGAGAGTGCCTAAGGGTTAATATGAAAGTTCCACTCACATTTGTCCTGATGAAATATCCCTTCACATTAGAATTTTCTATAGTGTGTGGTTATGATGATTCTCACATTGATATAAGATGGTCTCGAGTTATCTACTAATAGTGCAAGTGCATATGGTACTTTCCACTTGTGCCCATGAAAGAAAATACACTACGAGTTACTCCCATCCATTGAGGAAATAATATGGTTTGTATTTCCTCTGATGAAGGGCATTGAAAGATGAGTTCACAACACTTCGAACAAAGAGAAGGTAACCTACCCAATCGATGAAATAGGGGTGATATACATAGGTTACCATTATCTAAATGAGAGTAAGGTTAAGTTGCACATGGTTTAGTGAAGAGAGAAATAGAAGAAGTATTAACTAGATTAAGGTTAAGTTGCACATAGTTTAGTGAAGGGAGAAATATAATGATTCTTAACTAGAGATTAAACCAATGAAGGTTGAATGATGAAAATCATGATGCCAACACTAAATACGTTGGATTTATAAGGAGACTTGGTGAGATATACATATATGTTTTCCCTCATTCTAGAGAAAGAGTAGGTGGAATATTTTCTAGCAGAAAACCAATAATAATATAAAGCTTCATTCTTGGAGCTGTAATATTTTATTTATAGTGATACAGGTTACAAATTGATCTTTAGTAGTTATAGTTTGAATGAAAATACTAAAGCTAAAAGTATAAAATTGCAACTTTCTATTCTTCAACTAATGCAAAGTGATTTGGACTATAAACAAGGGCAAAAGCATGGCTATAAGGTTTGAACTAGCAACCATTAGTGTGAGTGCCTTAGTATTTGATGCTAGTGACTTGGAATAAAGTTAGGAATCCTAGAATGAAGCAAGACCCTATGATAATGGAAAGAGGCATTGAGTGCAAGGCCTTAGCCTTGAATGACTTTGGGAACCTTTATCACATGATCAACTTGGTAGTCACTAACCAACATGGATGAACATGACAAAAGGTTGATGGCTAGATTATTTTGTTTTGGGCACCTTGCATGATGGAAAGGACGACCATGGACATGTTTGGAACCCTTTCTCAGAATGGACAGACCACATACCTTGGAAAATCAAATTAGTTGGAAGCAACAAGAGAATAATGTAAAATAAATTGTTGAGGGAATGCAAAGAAGGTTATCACGAATGACCTCATCCATAGGCAAGCACTAAGCATGACAAGCAAAGTGGCTTAGAAGAATTTATTATCGTATAGACAACTTGGGAGCACTTGGATGGATACACATGGTTGAGTGAATTTCGGTTGGGATTACTTAGTTGGCACACTCGGATGGACACATGTTGGCTAGGCGCACTTGGACACACCTTACTAGGTGCACTTCTTAGGTGCACTTTGTATGTTTTAAACCTTTACATTATAACAATGCACTTAAGATTCTTTATAAAACAAAAAGAAAACAATAACATTCACACATAGTACTCATAAATTTACCTTGAAAACCCTTAACCAAGAAAACCATAAAAATGTTTAGGGTTTCACCTCTAACTCTCATTGTATTAACTTCACCATTTAAAATAAAATATACATGATTCCATGGCATCCAAAACCCTAATATGTCAACTTGGATTAGATTCATTAACTAGAATTATAATACAATGGGCCGAAAGACCATTGGCCAAAAATCACCCCAAAACAGACCAGAAACAATCCAATTTTTTTTTACAGGGGTTTTGTCCCTGAACCCCTAGATAGGAGCTAATCGTGAAAAGAATATAACACATGCCCAATATTATCCAACTTGTTGTTTTCTTTTCATATGGGTGGGGGAGGATTACATGATCAACAATTCCCATTGCTTCTCTACACCAAGATAAATTTTGAATGCTTACAGACTTTTTCAATGAATTTACAATATTATTCGAAGTGTCCACCTTCACCAACAACATGTTCTTGTCTTCAACCATGTCTCTCACAAAGTGATATTTAACATCAATGTTCTTTGTCCTATAATGATAAGCAAGGTTCTTTTCCATAAATATTTCACTATGACTGTCACAAACTAACCTTGCATCTTGTTGTACAAACCCAATACTTGAACACAACCTCTATAACCATACAACTTCCTTATTCACGTGGGTAGTTTTTGTGTATTTAGATTATGTGCATGAGAGTGCCACTACATATTGTCTCTTTCTCATCCAACTAATTGTTCCTCCAAATAGGTTAAACACGTAACCACTTATAGATCTTCTGCATTCCATATCTCCAACCCAATCTTTTTCAGCAAATCCATGTATGTCCAACACTCTGTCTTCTCTAGGTCTTCCTTTGTAGAAAATTCCATAATGTGTAGTGCCATGAATACACCTGAAAACCCTCTTTATATCTTTCCAATGATCCTTCCATAGTTTTGACTTATACCTACTTAAAACTCCCACTGAATGTTCAATTTTCATTCTAGCATAAACCATTTCAGACATCAAAATACCAACAACAATAGCATAAGGAACATGAGATATGTCCTCTTACTCTTCCTATGTCTTGGGACATTGATATGTAGATAAATTTACACCTACAAGAATAGGGACCTTGATCGATTTACATTCCTTCATATTAAACCTATGCAATATTTTCTCAACATATTTCCTCTGATTCAACCAAAGTTTCATGCTTTCCTGATCTCTTTTAATTTCAATTCTCCAAATAAAATTTACGGCACCAAGATATTTCATATCAAATTTAGAAGAAAACTAAGTTTTTACCTCCTTGATGATTTCCTTGTTGTTTCTAATTAGCAACATATCATCAACATAAAGAACCACATAAATAAAATGATCACCAAATAATTTGAAATACACAGTGATCAAATTTTCTCCTTGTGAAACCAAGTCCCAAAATATAAGTATCAAACTTTTGACACCACATCCTTGGAGATTGCTTTAACCCATACATAGATTTTTTCAGCTTTCAAACCAACTCTTTATTTCCCTTCACTACAAAACCTTATGGTTGTTTTATGTAGATTTATTTTTCAATATCCCCATATAGGAATGTTTTCTTTACATCCATCTATTCTATTTCAATATCAAAATAAGCAACAAAAGACAAAATAAATCTAATATAAGTCAATTTAGCAATAGGAGAAAAATGTCACCAAAATCAATTCCCTCTACCTATTGCTACTGGGTGAGATTTATACTTCTCCAATTTACCTTATGCATTCAACTTCTTCTTAAATGCTCATTTTATAGCAATAGGACTTCTTCCAACCAACAAATCAACTAGATCCCAAGCCTCATTCTTATCCAAGGATACCATTTCTTCAACCACCGCCTTCTTCTGGAGTTTACCATCCTCTGAATCCACTACCTCCCTAGCAGTTATGGGATCATCATAAGTAATAGATAGATAAAAACTAGAACAAAAATTAGGTAGAGTATACCATTTTGATTTCCTTCTTTCCTGAACCAGCCTCCTCAATACTAGAGTATGAGGTTCTTCTTCTTCTTTTGATTCATGTTCTTTTGTTGAGTCAGATTCTTCACCCTTTAACTCAAACTCTATTGTCTCCGGTTCTTTTTCCTTTGGTAGGACTTCCTATTTGGTAACATCTTTAACCTCTCTAAAGAAAAAATCCCAACTATAAACAATATTCTTAGTTACTAGGTTCCAAATTTTATATCCTTTTATACCATCTTTACAACCAATAAAGATACACATTTCAACTTTATTATCCAACTTACTTCTATTTTTTTCATTTGGAACTTGTACATAAGCAACACAACCAAAAACTATAATACATTAAAGAGATTCTTTTTTACCAATCCATGCCTCATCCATAGTTTTGTCCACCAACGTTGATGAGGGTGATCTATTTACCATGTAACATGTAGTACCTACTGCCTCCGAAATTCTTGTCCTAACCTGACACCATTGAGCATGCTCCTTTATTTTTCTATCAGCGTTGTATTCATCCTTTCTACGACCCCATTCTATTGAGGTGTGTATGGAGTAGTCTTATTCCTTTCTATATTGTACTTCTCACTAAATTCCTCAAATTCATTTCTACATAAATCTCCATCATTATTTGTCCTCAACGCATTTATTTTCTTCTCTATTTAATTCTCCACAAGAACCTTAAACTCTTTAAGTTTACCAAAGACATCAAATTTATTTTGGATGAAATAAATCCATGTATTCCTCGAGAAATCATTAATAAATGAAACATAATACACATATTTACCTAGTGATGGAATAGGAATAGGTCCAAACACATTATTGTGTACTAAATCTAATATTCCCTTTGCTCTTGTAGCACCAAATGAGAATCTTACCTGATTATGTTTACCATATATGAAATGTTCACATAAATCAAAATCTAATGTGGAATAAAAAAATACCTTCAACCATACCTTTACCGTGTAGTGCTTGAATTGCCTTCCCTCCAATATGTCCCAATATTTGATGCCACACCATTGTCTTTTCTCCAGAAACATTAGGGGTTTTGTATTCTTCATTTCCACTCTTGGGAACCACATAATTGTTACAACCATTATCGATACTACTTCCCAATAACTTATACAAAGTTCCATTCTGAATCCCCTCATCAACACCATTTCTCCTTGACCCATTTTGTAGGTTTCCTTTTCAAAAAATGTATGTACACCTGCATCACTCATCTTACTTATAGATATCAAGTTTTTTGGCTAGCTCTAGAATGTGCAAAACCTCAGGGAGTGTTCTAATCCTTCCATTCTTGATAAAGAACTTGAATTTTCGTCATCCTGTAATTCTGGTTGTCAAGTCATCCCCTAGGTAAATGTCACCTCCATTATAATTTTCATATTCACAAAACCATTCTCAATGGGGATTCATATGAAAAGAGGCACCCGAATCAATCAACCATACATCATGATCTGCATGTGTGCCTGAAGAGTCCAAGTACACATCCCCTCCTTCCTCTAAGGAGATATTCACTTATGTGGAAGGAACATCATTAGATCTGTTCCCTTTCTCAACATGTTTAGGTCTAAAATTCTTCTTGTAAAGCCCAATTTTACCACATTTCCAGCAATTCCTTAAGGATTTTCTTTGAGATTTAGATCTACCCCTAGATTTAGATCTCCCACTTGATGACTTTTATTTATTTCTATCGAGGTACATCCTCTTATAGATAATGCATTTGTGCTTCAACTATCCATGGTTTTCCTCCTCATTTATAAAAAGTATGAAACCACATCATCAAACTTCAATGTGGTTTAATTACTCCCAATAGCTACAACCAAACTATCCCATGAATATGGAAAGGAACACAATAAACTAATTCACTTATCTTCATTAGAAATTTTAATGTCTATAGAAAAAAACTAACTTAACATAGTATTAAAGCATTTAGATGCTCTGTCATTAATCTCCATCATTCATCCTAAATATGTACATCTTGTTCCGAAGGAAAATATTGCTTACCAAGGACTTAGATTGACACAAATCCCCCAACTTATCCCATAACACCTTAGTTGTATCTTCTCTTGAGACATTCAGTAACACTGAATCTAAAAGACACAACTGGATTATGCTATTTACCTTCCTATCCAAATTCATCAAGTATTTTTTTGACTTACCCATAGGTGTAGTACCAGGATCCACAACGACTCATTGTTCTTTGTCTACCAAAATATCCTTCATCTTCGTCTTCCAAAGCTCAAATATTTTCCCATTAAATTTCTCAATATCATTTTTAGAATTGGTCGCCATTCTTTTTCACCAAAATAATCACCACTATAGAGATCCCACTAAAACTAGGTTTATCACATGCCCAAGATAACCAAACCCTTAGAAATGAATTTGCATATTCTTTATAAAATAAAAAGAAAATAATAACATTCACACATAGTACTCAAAAATTTACACTGAAACCCTTAACTGGGAAAACAAACAGAATGTTTAGAGTCACACCTCTAACTCTCACCATATTAACTTCACCATTTACAATACAATATATATGATTCCACGACATCCAAAACCCTAATCTGTTAACCCATATTAGATTCATTAATTGGAATTATAATACAATGGGACAAAAAAACACCCAAAAATGGACCAAAAACAACCCAACATTTTTTTTTTTGGGGGGGGGGGCTCTACCCCCCAATGCAACGTACAACACGTGGGGATAATCCTGCAAAAAATATAGCATATACACAATGCACTGGGGTGAACCTTGTCAATCACACTTGGATGTTGGCATACCTTTGGAAGAGAAGACATGTGGCACCTGCAATGTGACACCATTTCATGTGAATGTCGATAGACAAGTCATGTGGGAACAATTGAGTTGAACAAAGGGGATATTAGGTCCACCTTAGATTGAAGGGGATTATAAGTGCAAGGAAAGTGTCATACAAAAATAAGGACACCTCAAAAGTGTCGAGCATAGTTGAAGAAGTCATTCACAAAGAGTGTAAAGGAGATCTGCAATTTGTTCCAAGCTTTGTGGTTAGCATGGTAGGGAAAATTGTACTGGCTAAGTGAAAAGGAGAAGAAGATAGGACTTGCAAGAGGCAGTCTATAGTTTCATGAGGGATTGGTTTGATAGTTTTTGTAGGCAATTGAGCCTTTTGTAATAATAGTCTATAAATGAGACATAGTTAGTTGGACATGCTCCTTTGTTGTACATTATTCAATTATTCATCTAATAAAGTTAAGGCACCTTCCTTGGGTGTTTCCCATACATGTGTATTGTGGACTCTTTATATCGTTGGATGTTATTGTCCCTTGTAATGCATTGTGTTTGCTAAGTATTGAAATATTGGATAAGTGTGAAGTATTGATGAGATGTTTTGAAGGCCACATTTGGATGTGTGCCTGTTAGAGAATGAATTTGGTTGAGTACTTAGTTGCATTTGAAATATTGTAGTTTAAGGAAAAGTTATGGGTAGATCTCAAGTGAATAGGTGTAGTATGGTTGTAGTAGGAATAGGTTGGCCAAGCCCTTGCAGCTAAGGAAAAGTAGTGCCACACTACCTCAGGCGATGAAACAGACGTGGGAGAAACTCAAGTTTGCAAAGAATATTTGAGCAAACTGTAGGTCCATGATAAGTGGTTTTAGAGCACATGCGAGTACTCTTCATCACATTTAAAGAGGAAAGAGTTGGTTGTGAGAGTGATTTGAAGACAAAATTATTTCTCTTCATCACTATCCCTATCATGAAATCTAGTATCAAAGAATAATATTTGATTAGAAACATTTCGCTTCACCATTGTCCCTATCATGACAATCAATTTAGAGCAATTTGAGTGCTCCTCTTTATGTCTAGGAAAGCTTGAGGTAAATCCACAATCTTTGGGACAAGTTGTCATGCCATCGCAAGAATGAATTGAAGGTTGGAACACAAATTTAGTGCCTTGGCACATTTATAAGTATCCAAGATAATTATTTGCATAGACCTTGAAGACTTGAGGCCCTCTTTACCATTAATTGGAAGGAAGAAACACACTTTAGTGATAGGTTGAGTAGGGGGACAAGAGTAAGCTTGAGGTAGCAAGGTAGAGTTGAGTCTTTGAGACTTGGGGAAGATTATTTGGCCATGCCCATGTGCAACATGGATGGCATAGAAGAAGAGTCTGTTGGCAAATGTTTTTACAGGAAGCGTAAGGTTGTCATTGATGGCAAGTACAGCAGTAATGATGGCTTGAGTACAACACCGATGATCAGCAGGCAAATAGAAGATAAGTCCAGGAAGATCGAATGATCGAAGGAAATGCTGGCAAGTACAACAATGAAAATGGCAGGATCAGAGTGTGCATCGATGGACAAACATGAACAATGAAGGCTCAGGAGGAATTAGCGTAGAGTCGAAATTCTTCCAAGTAAGAAGGATGTGTAAGCTTGGAGGAGAAGCGTTGTTGATCGTTGGATCCCATTCAAAATTCCCGAAAGAATGAGGGTCGTCATATCTAAATGTAGACAAGAAGAGATCGTTGAAGAGGAGGACAGATCTCAGGCCTTAGATCCAAGCGCAGGATCCGACCATCGTTGGATCAAGAAGAACCCGCATGTCCTTTAAAGTACAAGGAGAAGTAGGCGTAATCGCGATATGCGAAATCACGATGTAATCTGAGCCGTCAGATCAAGCTTTGATCTGGACCATTGATTCCAGTCAGTGTCGAAGTTTCGCGAATCGGGACATGGAGAGGCAAAGAAAAGAATGTCGAATTCGCGAGATGCGATATTGCGAAAAGATCAGGACTGTCGGATCACCAAGAACGTGGACCGTTGATCTGAGCTCCACCTCAGAGCCTCGCCTATCGCGACTTTGAGTGACGAGAACCTCCATCACAGGAATCACGAGATGCGATATTGCGAGAAGATCAGGACC
>JZKD02S1078222.1:108231-121663 GCA_000966675.3 Picea glauca
TTCCTTGGAAAATATTTGTCTCTGTGTTTCTCATATATGTGACTGATGCTGAATGTGCCTGTGTTTATTTCTCTGCATTATTGTGATCATCATTTAGTGTTTCTGCAAAGAGTTTTAAAAGAATAATAATTGTTTAAGCTCAGAGACAATTGATTCNCCCCCCCCCCCCTCTCAGTTGTCTAACAGAGTCCATGAAGACAAGTAAGCAACCGAAATTTCCTAAATTCATAGGTACGAATATTGTTTGTTTCCTTTATTATCATAATCATTTTTCTATAGATCATCATTTTAAGAAGAAGTTGGAATAATTGGGAGAAGTCCAAGAAAAATTAATTTTTAAGGAAAATCTAGCAACCTTGGGAGGAGCCCAAGTGAAAAAAAATTCAAATGCAACATTAGAGGTTCTCAGTGCCTTGACAACAATCTTATGCAAGTTTGTGAAAAAATTCAGGAACAATAGTTTTCTAAGGTTGATCAATTTTGGACAATGTACTTTTGTAGTTGTTAGAGGTGGCCTTTGCAACCACTTACCATCTTCCTTTCACTAATAAAATCCACAGGTGGCTCACTGCCTAGAAGTAGTAAGTGGAGCCTAAAGTGCCTATAAAGGTGCCAAGTTTAGTGAAGAGTTAGACATAGGAGGATTCGTTTAGTCAAAAGGATGAAACTCGTGATGGAAATAGGGAATGATCTTCTCCACATCAATGCTCATTCAATCATTATATTGTCCAAAAAGTAGGAAAATGGGTGAGGAGGCACTAGTGCATGAGTGCCATGAACAAATTTTTGAGTTGCAATAGGCAACTTAACAACTTTGGTGGAGACCTTTCCTGTAATGTCTCCATTGGCCTAGGAAGCATAAGGAATGGTTCCACTAGCCTAAATTGATTCTCGTAGGCTAAGACAGAAAATTTACCTAGGGAACTCAACTTTTTCCTAGGAAATGACTTTATAAAGTGAAAAGAGGAAAAAGGGAGACATGGGTCTTAGGCAAAATAAAGTCACTTCAAAATTATAAAGTGTGCGAGAATTAATTCAATGAGAAATAAAAGAGGGAAAAAGAGGAGGCATCCCTCATTCTTGCATTCACTCATTTGGAAAATAGATTTTTGAGAGATCTTGAGAAGAGAGTCTAGGGTTTTTGGAAACCCTTCATCTATCTCTGGTTTCAGTGTTGAAACTATACACCCTAGTCATATCTGAGGAAGAAGTAATTTCAGATTTCTTCATTGCACTTCACTGGATTGAGTTTCATCATTCGATAGTTAATCTGGATGTGTGGGGATAAATTTAATCAAGGAGGACAAGTTTACTTCACTTCTGGGTGCTTTTTCTTTACTTGGGTGACTTCCTCCTTCGTTTTGCTAAGTTGAAGACAACTTGAGTGATTCCTCATATTGTTGGGCGATTTATTACTTGTGTGGGGCGTACCCATCACCACAAGGGTGCATATATCATCGCAGAGATCAGAAATAGCAATGTTGGGGTTGTATCCCTTGTCTTGGGAGTGATCTATACAGGTTGGGTGCATATCTCCTTACAGAAGGTGAAAATACAAGGGTGGGGATAGAATCTTTATATTGACAAGAGTGGAAGAGAGGCACAAACTGATTGTTGGTCATGGCACCTTCTTACTGGGCACATTGGGTGCTTCATAATTGTTGGTGTGTTGGTTCTGGACTGTTGGGCATGATTTTATTGCTGAATGGAGTTTATTGAATGTTGGGATGCATATTATTGTCAATGAAGGTCGTGGGAATTTCTATCAAGAACCAGTATTGTTCTACAGTACTATCTCAGGGCTATAATAGTTATCTCTTATCAGTTCGAGGGATGAACAAAGATAAAGAAGAGGACTTCTATTATGTTGCTGATTTATTCTCCTTATACAACCTATTTCCAACGTCTATTATCTCAGAATACTCGTTGTTGGGAACATATTCACTTTGTCGGGCGCTTTTACTGTGGATTGTATGTTGAGAAACAAACATACTTAAGGAGATGGGCAATTCTGATCACATATAATCAGGTTCCATATTGCATTGGTGTAGCTTCTGATTGTGGTATTTATTTAATGTTAAGTGTTGATATGTGTTGATATGTTCAGCAGTCGACTTCAGCTTCTCCCTGGCGTCCTTGGTCACATGCACATAAACAGATGAGCCAAAAATATTAAAGTGTGAAACATCAGATTTCTTACTAGTCAAAGCTTCTTCATGTGTACTCATACCAAGTACTCTATGAGGACAATGGTTTTGCACATAAACCGCAGTGTTTCATGCTTCCGCCCACAAATGCATTGGTAGGCCCTGATCATGCAACATCGCTCATACTGCACCCGTGATCATTATGTTCTTCCTCTCTATGACCCCATTTTTCTATGGGTTATGAGGCGCTATGAGTTCTCTTCGAAATCCTTCTTTGTTGTAGAAGTCTTTGAATTTGTTAGAGATGTATTCTCCACCATTATCACTCCTCGGAGCTTTCACTTGATTCCCCGACTCTTTCTCCACCAATGCTTTAAACTCACAGAACTTTGAGAATGTTTGATCCTTCTTCTACATGAAGAAGATCCAACATTTAAGAGAAAAATCATCAACAAAAATAACATAATACTTATGTTTTGTTGTTGAAGCAACCGAGAACGGTCCACACACGTCTGTGTGAACTCTCTCTAGGATCACTGAAGCACGGTTCTCCTTTTCATGAAAGGCGGAATTTACATACTTCCCCATGGTGCAACCCTTGCACTGATCTATCTGAGCAAGTGTTCCCATTAGAATTCCAGTAGATATTTGTTGCATGGTTTTCAAGGCTCCATGATGAAGATGGCCCAATCACCTGTGCCATAATTCGCCCTCATTCTGGCTCATCACTTTTTCTACCTTGCCCATCATGGAAATGTAGCCATCTACCTCCAGCTTGTAGATATTCTTAACTCGAATCCCTATATTCTTGACTTGACCCGTTGTTCTATGTCGTAGGAAAGATTTTCCATCACTGAAAACAACGTCATAGCCTCTGTCCTCCAACATTGTGACTGATACCAAGTTTTTCTTCAGACCTGGAACATGCATAACATATTTCAATTGAAATGGTTTGCCTGACTCCCTCTGAAACGTAATGGTACCAATTCCAGTCACACTGTATCATCCATCATCGCCCATCTCTATATTTATTTTGAGATCTTTCTCCTCTAAGTCAATGAAAAGGTCCTTATCTCCCATCATGTGGAAGAAAGTGCCACTATCCAAATACCACACCGATATCAATGCAGTTAAAGCCATGCATGTGATCAAAGAGAAGTCAAGTTCAAATTGTGAGGCAATGACCTCACCAGCTGCAACTCCAACAACCTTCTTGTTCTTCTTCTTCTGCGGACAGTTAGTAACGAGATGCCCCTGTTCGTGATAGTGAAAACACTTCACTTTTGACAAATCCAGTTTCTTGACTTTAGACTTTGATTTTGAATGGGACTTCTTCCCCTTCCCTCTCCTTTACTTGGCAGCCAAAGCACAATCCTCTTCATCATCATGCTTTTATGAAGAGCCATCTCTGGTGTTTCGCCTGAACTCCTCTTGCACTAGATCTGACCATAGTCGTTCCCAAACTGGCAATTTTTCCCTTCCATTGACAGAGTCTTGATAACTGTGCCAACTCTTGGGAAGTCCTAGGAGCGCCAAGCTCACCAAATCATCATCAGCGACTGTTATTCACACACTCCCTAACTCATCCCGACATTCGACAAACTTCGTGAGATATTTTGGAATGGAGTCGCCCTTATCCATCTTGATCTTCCTGAGTTTATCTTTGAGCGCCAATTTCCTATGGTCACTGCTATTTTGGAATAGATCCATCAAATACTTCCACATTTCATATGGTGTGGCTTTCCCATGGAGGTTTGAGAAAATGTGGCATCATACTCCCTCCAACAAGATCCTCCTTGCCTTTGCCACTTTATTTTTCCATGCATCAAGATTTGCAGCATCTAGCTTAGGAACATCTTTGTCAATGAATTCCTTCAAGCCATTGTCTTCGAGTACTGCCTCCATCCTGTCCTTCCAAGAAATATAGTTTGATCTGCCCTTGAGTGCATTCTCTAACCTCAATCCATTGAAATCCATTTTGATCTTGAATCAGTTGTAGCACCAAGAAATCTTTCTGCAAATTCGAATTCTATCCAGTAACAAACTCAGCTTCTGCTTCACTTCTGCAATTTCATGTGCTCTTATACCATGTAGAAATTTTAATACAAATTATGTATTTCCTGGATTCTCCTGATCTAACAATTATATGCCACTGTTAAATACAGAATCAATTCTACAAATATTCTTGTGGAATTTAAAACATGATCGCCAATTGCAATATTAAGAAGAAATATCAATCACACATAACAAAGATGTTTTACCGGGAAAGCATAAAGCTAAAAACCCCACAATCATATATTATGTTTATATCATGGATCATGAAAAAATCTCATACAAAACTCTAATCCAAGAGCTCTCAGTATAATAACAATCGTCTCACACTGTCATACAAAATTTTGCAAATGCATGTGCCAATTTACTGCCTCCAGACAACCTGCCTCCTCTACGCAATCCCTGCTAATGGAAAACCCTGCAAATGAATTCGAATTCCTCTTGCCTAGGCTGCTCATTCCTCATGGGCACATCCACTGTGTGTGTGATTTCATGAGTGCACTCACTCAAATCACAACTAATAGTCAAATTGTCCCTTTCACTTGTTATCTCATCTGGGTCTCCATTCGATATGAAATGCATGCAGTTAACAGTGGTAAATCTTCAGTTGCATGTGAGATCACTAATTGTGAATTAATTAATAATTAATTCACTGATCTCTCACTAGTGTAAGTTCAGTTACAACTAGTACAAATGATCTTAACTCACTTAACTAAGTTAAACTACTTCATAACTCACATAACTACACATCCAACTCAGTTACAACTAATTTGACTTGGATGTCCCACCAATCAACCTTTGAACTCGAATTTCCTATAGCTAACTGATTTTCCATTTCAGTTAAATATTTTCAAGTAATTATGAGATAATAGATTAATATGTATTGTCCAATTTATTTAAGGGAAAAATAAATTAGACACACATTTCTTGTTGACTTTTCAACACTCCCTCTCAACAGGAAAGGGATTATCCTTCACCCAAATCCTGTCTCTATGGTATTCGAATTTTCTCCTGGTGAGCACCTTCGTCAGAATGTATGCATCCTGATCTTCCGTAGGAATGTACTGACATGATCTTCTACTGCACATAATCTTCGAGATGATGATACCAGATATCTATATGCTTAGATCTATCATGAAACACATGATTAATTGAGATTTTAATGCAACTCTGATTATCACAATGAATCATTGTCGGATCTAAATGAGAACCAAACAAACCAACCAAGATATTTCTCATCCAGATAGCCTCACATGCAGCTTGAATTGCTGCCATGTATTTCGCTTCCGCTGAATTGAGTGCCACGGATCTCTGCTTCCTATTGTACCAAGAAACAGCTGTAGATCCGATACTAAATATCCCCCCTGATGTGCTCTTTCTGTCTGTTTGGATTCTTTCCCAATCTATATCCATGAATCCATGCAACTTCACCTCATTCGTATGTTTGTACCATAAGCCATACTCAGATGTGCCCCTCAAGTATCTCAAGACATGTTTGCCCACCTTCCAAAAGATCTCGGTAGGCTTAACCATTGCTTGACTCAATTGGTTAAACTCATAGCAAATGTTTGGTCTCATGTTCACTAAATACATTAGCGAACCCACTAACTGTCAATGGACAGTAGCGTCCACTACCTCTCCAGAAGTAGCATCCTCTTTCCTCCAATTTATTGGAAGAGGAGTATTCATGGGTTTGTAGCCATCCATGTGAAACTTACTCAGTATATCTCTTGCATACTTGCCTTGAGACACAAAAATTTCACCATCTCGCTGCCATATTTCCAATCCAAGGAAATAATGAAGGAGGCCCAAATCCTTCATCTCGACCTCCTTTGCAAGGTCCTCCTTGCATGAGTGTATCAACTGCTCATCACTAGTCAGTATTAAATCATCAACAAAAAGAACAATGATTAAAAGCTTACCCTCACCACAATTTGGTATAGGTTTGCATCTGCTTCACTTTTGGTGAAGCCCAGTCCGGTGAAATAGTTGTCTATCCGAGTGTACCAAGCACGGGGTTCTTGCTTCAGCCCATACAACGCTCTTTTGATTTGGCACACATGTGACTCACTGCCAAAGGTCTCAAAACCTTCTGGCTTCTCAATGTACACTTCTTCCTCAATGCTCCCATTGAGAAACACATTTTTTACATCCATCTAATGAATGCGCCAGCCCATCTGCACTGAGAGTGCAAGGATGGATCTTCTGGAAGAGTACCTTGCGACAGGTGAAAATGTCTCATCATAATATATCCCCTCGATCTGTGAGAATCCTCGGGCCACAAATATAGCCTTTTATTTCTCCACACTCCCATCAACAATTTGCTTTACATTGTAGATCCATCTCAAACCTACCACTGATTTTTCGACCAGTCTTGGGACAATTTCCCATGCACTGTTTTTTACAATGGATTCATACTCCTCCACCATTGCATCAACCTAAGTGGGATCCTGCACTTCTTCCTGAAAGGAAGATAGTTCGGTCACAATACATTTTCTCATGAGAGCCATGTATCCAGTAAATCGATTAGGAGATTGTCTCTATCTGCATTGTGAAGTAGGGGATCCTACATTCTATGCAACATCTAGTCTCAATCTAGCAGCTTACGTAGTGCGCTTTCTACCATTTCTGATGGATGGCTCTTCTTGAGTGGCTTCCTCCACTCCATGAACCTCCTCATGTGGTTGATCCACATCTTGAGACTCATCTTTGGGAACCAACAGTTCCTCCTCTGCATGCAAGTCTAGCTCCCTCTCAAGTGATAATCGCATGGATTTCCCCTCATCGAATTTTATATCTCGTCGCATAACAATCATCTTACTGTTAGGAAGATACACATGATAATTATGGGGTGTTTCTATGTACCCCACAAATATCCCAACTTCAGCAGTCAACTCCAGCTTCTTCCTAGCGTCCTTGGTCACATGCACATAAACATATGAGCCAAAAATATTAAAGTGTGAAACATCAGATTTCTTACCAGTCAAAGCTTCTTCATGTGTACTCATGCCAAGTACTCTATGAGGACAACGGTTTTGCACATAAACCGCAGTGTTGCATGCTTCCACCCACAAATGCATTGGTAGGCCCTAATCATGCAACATCGCTCATGCTGCACCCGCGATCATTCTGTTCTTCCTCTCTATGACCCCATTTTTCTATGGGTTATGAGGCGTTATGAGTTCTCTTCGAAATCCTTCTTTGTTGTAGAAGTCTTTGAATTTGTTAGAGATGTATTCTCCACCATTATCACTCCTCAGAGATTTCACTTGCTTCCCCGACTCTTTCTCCACCAATGCTTTAAAGTCACAGAACTTTGAGAATGTTTGATCCTTCTTCTGCATGAAGAAGATTCAACATTTACGAGAAAAATCATCAACAAAAATAACATAATACTTATGTTTTGTTGTTGAAGCAACTGAGAATGGTCCACACACGTCTGTGTGAACTCTCTCTAGGATCACTGAAGCACGGTTCTCCTTTTCATGAAAGGCGGAATTTACATACTTCCCCATGGTGCAACCCTTGCACTGATCTATCTGAGAAAGTGTTCCCATTGGAATTCCGATAGATATTTGTTGCATGATTTTCAAGGCTCCATGATGAAGATGGCCCAATCGCCTGTGCCATAATTCGCCCTCATTCTGGCTCATCACTTTTTCTACCTTGCCCATCATGGCAATGTATCCATCTACCTCCAGCTTGTAGATATTCTTAACTCGAATCCCTATCTTCTTGACTTGACCCGTTGTTCTATGTCGTAGGAAAGATTTTCCATCACTGAAAACAACGTCATAGCCTCTGTCCTCCAACATTGCGAATGATACCAAGTTTTTCTTCAGACCTGGAACATGCATAACATATTTTATTTTAAATGGTTTACCTGACTCCCTCTGAAACGTAATGGTACCAATTCCAGTCACACTGTATCGTCCATCATCGCCCATCTCTATATGCATTTTGAGATCTTTCTCCTCTAAGTCAATGAAAAGGTCCTTATCTCCCGTCATGTGGAAGAAAGCGCCACTATCCAAATACCACACCGATCTCAATGCAGTTAAAGACATGCATGTGATCAAAGAGAAGTCAAGTTCAAATTGTGAGGCAATGACCTCACCAGCTGCAGCTCCAGCAACCTTCTTGTTCTTCTTCTTCTGCGGACAGTTAGTAACGAGATGCCCCTGTTCTTGATAGTGAAAACACTTCACTTTTGACAAATCCAGTTTCTTGACTTTAGACTCAGATTTTGAATGGGACTTCTTCCCCTTCCCTCTCCTTTCCTTGGCATCCAAAGCACAATCCTCTTCATCATCATGCTTTTATGAAGAGCCATCTCGGGTGTTCCACATGAACTCCTCTTGCACTAGATCCGACCATAGTCGTTCCCAAACTGGCAATTTTTCCCTTCCATTGACAGAGTCTTGATAACTGTGCCAACTCTTGGGAAGTCCTAGGAGCGCCAAGATCACCAAATCATCATCAACGACTGTTATTCCCACACTCCCTAACTCATCCTGACATTCGACAAACTTCGTGAGATATTTTGGAATGGAGTCGCCCTTATCCATCTTGATCTTCCTAAGTTTATCTTTGAGTTCCAATTTCCTATGGTCACTCCTATTTTGGAATAGATCTGTCAAATACTTCCACATTTCATATGGTGTGGATTTCCCATGGAGGTTTGAGAAAATGTGTCATCGTACTCCCTCCAACAAGATCCTCCTCGCCTTTGCCACTTTATTTTTCCATGCATCAAGATTTGCAACATCTGCCTTAGGAACATCTTTGTCAATGAATTCCTTCAAGCCATTGTCTTCGAGTACTGCCTCCATCCTGTCCTTCCAAGAAATATAGTTTGAGCTTCCCTTGAGTGCATTCTCTAACCTCAATCCATTGAAATCCATTTTGATCTTGAATCAGTTGTAGCGCCAAGAAAATCTTTCTGCAAATTCGAATTCTATCCAGTAACAAACTCAGCTTCTGCTTCACTTCTGCAATTTCCTGTGCTCTGATACCATGTAGAAATTTTAATACAAATTATGTATTTCCTGGATTCTCCTGATCTAACAATTATATGCCACTGTTAAATACAGAATCACTTCTACAAATATTCTTGTGGAATTTAAAACACGATCGCCAATTGCAATATTAAGAAGAAAGATCAATCACACATAACAAAGATGTTTTACCGGGAAAGCATAAAGCTAAAAACCCCACAATCATATATTATGTTTATATCATGGATCATGAAACAATCTCATACAAAACTCTAATCCAAGAGCTCTCAGTATAATAACAATCGTCTCACACTGTCATACAAAAATTTGCAAATGCATGTGTCAATTTACTGCCTCCAGGCAACCTGCCTCCTCTATGCAATCCCTGCTAATGGAAAACCCTGCAAATGAATTCGAATTCCTCTTGCCTAGGCTGCTCATTCCTCATGGGCACATCCACTGTGTGTGTGATTTCATGAGTGCACTCACTCAAATCACAACTAATAGTCAAATTGTCCCTTTCACCTGTTATCTCAACTGGGTCTCCATTCGATATGAAATGCATGCAGTTAACAATGGTAAATCTTCAGTTGCATGTGAGATCACTAATTGTGAATTAATTAATAATTAATTCACTGATCTCTCACTAGTGTAAGTTCAGTTACAACTAGTACAACTGATCTTAACTCACTTAACTGAGTTAAACTACTTCATAACTCACATAACTACACATCCAACTCTATTACAACTTCGAATCACTCAGTTACAACTAATTCGACTTGGATGTCCCACCAGTCAACCTTTGAACTCAAATTTCCTATAGCTAATTGATTTTCCATTTCAGTTAACTATTTTCAAGTAATTATGAGATAATAGATTAATATTTATTGTCCAATTTATTTAAGGGAAAAATAAATTAGACACGCATTTCTTGTTGACTTTTCAACAAAGGACATCAGACCACCTCAGAGAGATTGGGACGGAAAACCCAAACTGGATGAAGAGACCAGGAGAGAATTGAGGAAAAAGAAGTTGTGTTTTATCTGTCAGGAGCCATGGGCACCAGGGCACAGGTGCGTTGGGAAGGACAGGATGGGCAAGGCCCATTACATTGAGGCATACTCTGACATTGACAGTGATGAGGATGAGGAGGTGGAGCAGGAACAGGATTAGGGACATCCTGCTTCAGGAGAGGAGTTTTCACAGGTTGGGGCTAAGGACCCAGTCATGGCCTCGATGTCAGGATTTCCAAGATATCCTACCTTCAGGTTCAGAGGTGTCCTACAAGGGCACAAGGTGACAATATTGATTGATGGAGGAGCATCCCATAACTTCATTGATGGTAACATGGTTGAGAGGAGAGGAATTCCGACAGAGGAATTCGATGGGTTCACAGTAGTCATACTAGGAGGTCATTAGATGAGTTGCACCAAGTGGATTCCCAAGATCACAATAAACATGAGAAAATACTCAATGACAGATGATTTATTTATGGTGGACATACCAGACACCAATGTAGTATTGGTCATTCAATGGATTTACTCTATTGGGAAATACACTACTAATCAGAGGACCATGGAGATGGAGTTCACAGGGATGGATAGAAAGAAAGTAGTCCTACGAGCCATGAACCAGTACCCACCAAAGATTGTGTCATCGCACAACATGGAGGAAGTTATGAGGCATGGTGATATAGAGTGGAATGCAAAGTGTTTTATTTCTAACAAAGTGCCACTAACCATCTGTAGCAGCTTCCAGAGGACTTACAAGTATTACTCCATAAACATCATAAAGTATTTAGTGACATTCCTCCTAGAATTCCACCTGATAGAGGTTTTGATCATATCATAGAGCTAGAGGAGGGGGTCCAAGCAGTTATCACAAACCCCTATTGGCACCCTAAAGTTTACAAGGACGAGATTGAAAAAAACATTACAGAATTGTTGAAAATGGACCACATCCGCCCTAGTTCCAAGCCATTGCCTCTTCTGTTGTCTTAGTCAAGAAGAAGGACGGTACTCTACGGATGTGTATTGACTATAGGGCCCTAAACAAGAAGACAATCAAGAATTGGTACCCCATACCTAGGATCAATGAATTAATGGATGAGCTCAGGGGATCCAAATTCTTCTCGAAGATTGATCTTCGATTAGGGTATCGCTAGATCAAGGTACGAGAGAAGGACATACCTAAGACAACCTTTAGATGCCACTATGGTCATTATGAGTTTCTGGTCATTCCATTCAGGCGAACTAACACCCCTGCCACTTTCCAGTTGTGCATGAATCATGTGTTCAATAAGCAACTCAGAAAGTTCTTATTGGTCTTCTTTGATGACATCCTCATATACAAAAAAACATGGGAGGACCATCTGTGACATTTGGATGAAGTACTTGGCATTATAGAGAGTCACCAGTTGCATGCGAAGGAATCCAAGTGTGAATTTGGTATGACAGAGATGCTCTACTTGGGGCACGTGATTGGGATGAACAGGGTACAGGTGCACCAAGAAAATATCAGGGCAATTATTGAGTGGCCAACTCCTAGGAATGTGACCGAACTGAAGAGCTTTCTCGGTCTTTTCACTTACTATAGGAAATTTGTTAAGGGATTCTCATAGTTGACAGAGCCACTGACCGATCTCACCAAAAAGGGGGATTTCGTTTTGATAGAGAAGGCCCAAGAGACATTCGAGAAAATGAAGCAGGTGATGAGCTCATGCCATGTTTTAGCACTCCTTGATTTCACTCAACCCTTTGTCTTGGAGTGTGATGCTTTGGGAATTGGTATAGGATCTGTATTGATGCAAAATGGTCACCCCATAGCGTTTGAGAGCCACAAAATCTGAGAGTATGAGAGACATTACTCCACATATGACAAAGAGATGTTGGCCATAATGCATGCTTTGACCAAATTCCGGCAGTATCTGGTGGGGAACAAGTTCAAGGTAAAGACCGATCATAACAACTTAAAGTTCCTCATGGAGCAAAAGGAGCTGAGCGAGCGGAAAAAAAATGGATCAGTAAAATCCAAGCCTGCGATTTTGAAATTGAGTATGTGAAAGGAAAAAATAATGTGGTTGTTGACGCCTTATCAAGGATACCCACTCTCTCTCTCATGGAGATTTCAATGGAATGGAAGGCACCTATATTGGTAGAATACTCCAAAAACAAGTTCTCTTGTGAGATACTTGATGGTCAGGTATCCGATGACCAGTACAGGTTTATTGAGGACATCATATATTATAAGGACCAGATCTATTTAGTACCAGAATCCTAGTTGAAAGAAAAAAATTTCCATGCAACACATACTTTTCCTTTGGCAGGTCATCCAAGATACCTGAAGACTTATAGACAAATTCGAGAGAGGTTCACTTGGAAGGGTATCAAGACTGATGTATTGAAGTTTGTACGGGAGTGCCACATCTGTCAACAAAACAAGGTGGAACATACCCACCCAGCAAGATAGCTCCAACCACTTCCCATTTCTGAACAAAAATGGGAAAGCATTTCGATGGATTTTATCACAGGGTTGCCTTTGGTTCAGGGGAAAGATTGTATCTATGTGGTGGTTGACAGGCTTACTAAATTCACCCATTTATTCGCCATATTGTCCAAATACTCTGCAGTGCAAGTAGCGGAATTGTTCTTCGAAGAGGTATTTTGGCTGCATGGACTGTCCAAGACAATTGTCAGTGATCGAGACAACAGATCCATGGGGGGTTTCTGGCAGGAGTTGTTTAGACTCATAGGGACAGAATTAACGCATAGTACTATCCATAGGCATGCACTAAGCATGATAGAAAAGTGGATAAGAAGAACCAATTGTTAAGAACCAAATATCAATATAACATAGAAAAACCTCAAAATAAGTACTCAACGCCTTGAAAAAGAGAGAAATTCAGATAATAAGCCTCTTCGAGGGGGAAACCTCCCTATGCCCACATAAATGTACAATTCTAAGATGATTCCAAATGAAAATGTCTCCTTGGTATATATAGGATATTAGGAGGTATAATTACAACTAATGGAATAAATCCGACATAAATAAAATAACATTACTAACGTAATATGCCCCAATTAAGGGGTAATGAGCCAATATTAGGGCTTAACATGCCCCTACCCTTGAGACAAGTGTTGTTCGCAACGCTTGAGTAACTCTGTATGCTTCTGTATAAAAGACTCATCTTCCCAAGTGGAATCTTCAGCCGGTAGTTTCCTCCATTTAATGAGATAC
>JZKD02S1078222.1:125015-141185 GCA_000966675.3 Picea glauca
TCATCATGAATTCCATGGGATACATTTTCACTTTCAGGTGTCCTCTCTATTATGAAAATTTTCAATCCTTCCATGATCTCCCCTTTTAAACCCTCCATCATCTCTTGTAGTTAATCTTTTGTTATTGTCTTCTTTTGTAAATCAGTTATGTCCCTACGCATTTCTTCACCTTCATCAAGAGTCCATGTAGGATTATCTGGAGGCTTGTTTGGTGTAGAAGTTCCCTTTTTGGGTGGCATGTTGGCCAAGTATCACTTTTCAACCTTGATTTTGAGGTGGTTCTACTAGACAATATTTCTTCTGATGTATATCCAAAGCTTCATCCCTTCTGGGTATGAAAATTTATTTTTTGTAGTTCTTTTATATTTCTTATCTGCAATGCCACAGGTCTGATCAAAATTGGATGTGCCAAGTGGAATTTACGGTAACTTCCCCACAAATTGTTGATTTTTGGCGTTTCCAGGAGATGTCACTTGTATAGCGTGCCCCGCACAAAATAATTGATATAAAATTCTGAAACTCGTACCAAAAATACTACAGACTGTACACTATCCAATGCAACTAGTCTCACTCAATTTGGATACTCTAGGAAGAATTTATGATTGTTTTACCTAGAACACCTTCTTGAGACTAGTCAATATGAATAGTCAGATACCCTATCTTCCACAGGGTGTATCTACAAATGTAAGATGCCCCAGAAGTTTAAATTTTTACCACAGATACCTTACTAATTTATGTGAATATCCTCCAGATTTCAGGGTCTGAGACATTATAGAAAAAAAATTATAGCGAAAATTATGCAATGACTCAGTTCAGGATGATTCCAGAACCCTATCTTTCACAGGTTGTATCTCCAAAATTATAAGGCCTCAGGAGCTGAAATTTTAACCCAACGTACCTTGATTCATCTACTAAATATACCCCAAGAAGTTCCTTCTGAAATGTTGTATAAAAAAAGTTATAGAGAAAATTCCAAGGTGTCTCAAATGTAGCAGTGAAACCCCAAGACCTTGAGCTCTGACACCACATGTTAAGAACCAAATATCAATATAGCATAGAAAATCCTCAGAATAAGTACTCAACGCCTTGAAAAAGAGAGAAATTCAGATAATAAGGCTCTTCAAGGAGGAAGCCTTCTTATGCCCACATAAATGTACAATTCCAAGATGATTCCAAATGAAAATGTCTCCTTAGTATATATAGGAGACTAGGAGGTATAATTACAACTAATGGAATAAAGCCGACATAAATAAAATAAAATTACTAATGTAATATGCCCCAATTAAGGGGTAATGAGCCAATATTAGGGCTTAACAGTTTTGTGTATAGAGGATGGAAGGATGGGTCAAGAGTACAAATGCAATAGTGGATTTGGAAAGTGAAAAACTTGGACATTTGGATGACCTTCTTAGTGGAGGTTGAATTGCATCCACAAAAAAATAAAGTAACAACAACAAAAATATCCAATAAGCATTACTAGTAGACTTTGGGAAAAGGAACTTTGTTGAAAGGAAGAATTGGATAGTGGGTAATTGCATAGTAATTTTGTAGTGACAGTACAAAGAATTTGAAGAAGCCAATTGTGAATGGATGCATGGGTTTGGGCAATAGATGTGGAGGAAAACAGGTTCTTAATTATGTTGTTAGGGATGGAAATGTCTTTTAGTGGGGGAGGATGTAAGGCCCTATCCTTGACTAGCTTTGGGAACATATGTTGCATGATCACTTTAGTGGTCATTGACTGGCACTAATGAACATGATGGAAGGTTGATGGCTAGAAGAGTCGGTTTTTGGCACCATTTCACGATGACAAGGCAAACCATGGACATGGTGGGTTCCCTTTCTTAGACTGGGTGCACCACATACCTTAGCAACTCACATTGGTTGGATGCATCAAGAGAGGCTTGGAAGGGAACTTGGTGAGGGAAAGTAAAGAAGGTTATCATGGATGAAATTATCCATAGGCATGCACTAAGAACGATAGACAAAGTGGATAAGAAGAACCAATTGGATTATAGATGAATTTGGCACACTTGGTTGAGTTCATGATGGTTGGGTGTACTTAGTTTGGTGCACTTGTATTGGCACATTTTTTCTAGGTGCACTTGGATGCACCTTACCAAGTGCACTTCTTGGGTTCAATTGGGTGCACCTTGCCAAAGGCACTTCTGGGCACACTTCTAGGCGCACTTGGATGTGGGCACACCTTTGGAAGAGAATATGTGTGTCATTTGCAATGTGGCATTGTTGGATATGAACATCAACAGACAAGTCATGTGGGAACAATTGAGTTGAACAAAGGGGCACTTGGGTCCCCCTTAGATTGAAGGGGCTTGCAAGTGTAGGGAAAGTTTCATATAAAAAGGAGGATACCTCAAAAGTGTTGATAATAATTGAGGAAGCCATTCACAAAGAGTGTAAAGGATTTGTTCAATTTGTGCTAAGTTCTTGGGGGGCATAGTAGTGAAAATTGCAGTGGTTGAGTGAAAAGGAGAAGAAGACATGACCTACAAGAGGTAGGAATTTGGTTTCTGTATGGATTGGATTGACATTTCTTATAGATAGTTGCACCTTTTCTAATTGTACTCTATAAATGAGCCACGAGTAGTTAGCCACACTCCTTTGTTGTACATTGTAACATTACTCATCTAAATAAAGTTAAGGAACTTGCCTTGTGTGCCACCCATACATGTGTGTTATGGATACTTTAATCTTTGGAATATTATTGTCCCTTGTAATGCATCATGTTGACTAAGTATTGCAGTGAAAGGAATAGTAACATCCAATAAGCATAAAGAAACTACAACACAAAAGTATGAGCAACATCCAAGGTAGATGCCTTAACTTTATTAATATTAAGAATGTTACAAAAATACAACAAGGGAATCCAACCAAGCTCCCTATGACTCTTATACACACACACACACACACACACACACACACACACACATATATAAGAAAAATCTTGTTAATCTTACCATGAAGCATCTATGGATTTGTCTCCTATAATTCCCTTTCCTCACTTGCAACAATCTTAGTCTATCTCTCACATTCCTTATACACTTGCCAAGTTGTCTAAGTCCTCCATGCAAATTGCATAAGAATCAAGCAATGTACAATTTGTTCATTGTGCCAAATCTAGACTTAGCACCTAAAAACCCCTTGTCCACTTGATGAATAATCACTCCTCGATCTCCATCATTGATGGTGAATGAATTTGCACAATGGTTGTGTTATTTTTATATAGGTGGAAAGTTCCTTGATGTTTCCTTCTCTAAGATTCCTTACACCATACTCCATGCCGAAGTGAACCTAAACATGCACTCCACTCCATCCATACACCACATATTGGAATGTTCAACCCTTTAGGTCTACTTCCAACCATATTGTGCACTTATGCCTAAGGAATCCCAAAGTCTTGTGCACTTTATGGTCACAATTATCCCACTTGAACAATGTCTAATGCACTCCTTTCAACTCTGTGTGCGTCATGTCATTCCAAGTCCCTCCAACTTGGGATGTGTGTCCAAATAAACTAGGCACTCCTACCCATGGACCAAGGTGTTACACCCACAAGCTAAGGAACTACTACACAGGTTTCCCATAAACCAAGGGACATCGCATCTATCATCCAACACATCATGTGGCTTCTATAAAAAAACCCAAGTGACAACCCTTATCTTGTTTCCATACTTAGCCAAATCTCTTTACCAACTCTTAAACACTTAGGCATGCCTTGCCATCATGCAAGACTACATAAGACATGCTCATTCCAACTTCTAAATTGTCACCAAAACCAATCAAAGCCTACCAATTATTTTTGTAATAGATGGGTAGGGGTGCCCATTGCTAGCTCAAAGGAAATTTTCATTAGTTTCATTAACATTAGTTTTGTTAACATTAGATTTACCATAGCAATTTGATCTTATTTTTGCATGTTTGTTTCACCATAGGTGATGTTGCACCATCACCACCAAGCCATCGACACCTATGCGTGCCTTCCCCCAAGCTAAGAATATACTGCAATATAAATCAATAGTTTATCCTGGGAAACCCTTCTACACAAGGGAAGAAAACCTAGAAAACTTTTCTTATAGAGAATATCCTTGCCAAGAACCAGCTCTATCTACTAGAGAAAACCAACAAAGAAGAATACTTATCTCCACAAGATATAACCCAACAATATTGTTGCATCACACCCTAGCCAGAGCGTTATAGTGTCTTTCCTCCACCAGTGCACCACTAAGAGATAAACCCTCCACCTGCGCCCTTCTTTATTTTGCAACTGCAGTTTCTAATACAACTCTCCTTCAAACTTGCACTATGTATCAAGTGTGAGAGTGTGTCAAATGAGGAAGACGTGACCTTTATTTATACTAATATGGCCAATGAATTTTCAAGAAGGTCCAACTTGACTTTCTAGAAAATATAATTTTGTTGGTCTTTTTCTTTTGGAGCCGACTTTACATCCGGAGCATCATAATTCCTCTTTATTATTTTCTATGAGGATGACTTCTCTTATGGTATCTTCTTTGAATTCTTGTCATCTTCATCTATAAGAAAAGTTGTCTCAGAGGTGAATACCTCTCGTTACTACCAAAAACATCAACACTCCCTCTTATCTAGGGAGGTATTCTCCATGATGTTCTCCTCTAGTCCTCATATCCCTGCAGGTTATTCCATGGTCCTCATACCATGTCATGGTCATGCAGACCATGCTATAGGTAGCATCATCATGTCACACATGACTACAACCAATGTGGAACTATCAATCTTGTCTAGGGGCTACAACCGCTAGAGAACACTAGGGCTACAACCTTGCAGTGTGTGTGTCATGATCGTCAAGGGATACAACCACAACATGTGTCCACTTGGGCTACACCCCAAGGGATGATGGGATACAACCTATAAAAACTTATCAATCCATCGATAAGTGTCATACTCAACTTATTCCATCGAGGAGTATCATCACATATCAACCCGGCTTAGTCCATCGAGGGGTACAACTTGGAAAATATCCCAACCACATGGGCTACACCCCAAGGGTCACTGGGAACCAACCCAGTACAATTAGTCCATCAATAATTGTCATACTAAACTCATTCCATCGAGGAGTATCATCACAGGTCAACCCAGCTTAGTCCATCAAGGAGTACGATCTAGAGAATGTCCCAACTGCTTGAGTTGCACCTCAAGAGTCACTGGGAACCAACCCAGTATAATGCCACAGGTCAACCCGACTTAATCCATCGAGGAGTACGACCTAGAGAATGTCTCACAAAGTTGCACATCGCAGGTCAACCCGACTCATTCCATCAATGAGTATGACACGAAGAATGTCTCATGAAGTTGCAATCATCAACACTTTGAGAGCTTCACAGAACTTTTGTGATCACAATGAATCATGGTGGGATCCAACATGTGTCCAAAAAATCCTACAAGGAGCTTCCAAATCCACATTGCTTCATGTACTTCCACACATATTGCAATATACTCAGCTTTTGTGGTACTCAAAGCCACGTAAATCTGCTTCCTACTACACCAGAAAACCATGGCAAACCCAAACTGAAGCAACACACAGAGGTCTGTCCACTACGCTCCCTTCTCAATCAGAATCAACATATCCTTGCAATCTCATGTCAATATTGGAAGCATATCTCAGGCCATATCCAACTATTCCTCACAAGTATCTCAACACATGCTTCACAGCTACCCAATGCATTTGTCTCGACTAACTCATGAACTAGCTAAGTGCACTCATTGCATAGAAAATATTTGGTATGGTGTTAACCAGATACATCAATGATCCAATCAGTTGTCGGTACATAGTCGGATTAATCAGGTTTGAATCAAAAGAATACTCACTCAACTTCTTCAGATTTGACACCATAGGTGTGGCCATGGACTTACAGTCCAATATTCTAAATCTCCTTAGAATCTCAACTGTGTACTTTCCCCGACTTAGGAATATCTCATAAGTTCTTTGTCACGCCTCTATTCCCAATAAATAGTGCATCATGCCAAGATACTTCATTTCAAACTCAGAGGCCAACTCATATTTTCACCAAGCAATGAGGCTCTGCTTCGGTGAGAAATTAATCATCAATGTAGAGGATCAAAATCAGGGACTCACCATCAACAATCTTATAGTACAAGTTGGCATCAACAACACTCTTTATAAAACCCATACTCATTAGGTATCCATCAATTCTCGCATACCAAGCTCGAGGTGCCTATACAAGGCCTTCTTCAACCTGCACACATGGGACTCCTTCCCATGACACGAAACCATATGGATACTCAATGTACACCTCTTCCTCAATCTCTCTGTTGAGTAAGGATGTCTTCGCATCCATTTGATGTAGTCTCCAACCCATGGTTGAAGCAAGGGCAATGATCGTCCGAATGGAGGTGTATCGAGCAACAGAAGCAAATGTCTCATCATAGTCTATTCCCTCTACCTGAGAGAATCCTCTAGCCACAAATCTTGCTTTGTGCTTCTCGATGCTCCCATCAGTTGAATTTTTGATCTTATAGATCCACTTGGAAGTCACCATAGACTTCCCCTCAAGTATCAGAACAATATATCACACATCATTCTTCATGATGGATTGATACTCCTCCATCATGGCATCTCTCCATACCTACTGACTAGATGCCTCCTCCTAACAGGAAGGCTCATAATCAATGATGTGTCTCATCGCTGCAACATAGCTCGAGAATCTATGAGGTATATTACTTTATCTAAAAGTACCATGGGTATTTTCATGTCCCTCTACCTCCTGCAAAGTATGGTGAGCCCACACGGGCCTCTTTCATGCTATTGCAATATCTATGGGAACATCAACATGATCCATAGGATCAATTATCTCAACAGGCTCAACTAGCTCCCTCTGAACTAATAAAGGGTGAGGGGGAGAAGATACCATCTTCTCCTACCTCTCACTATCACTCTCCATGTGAGATCCTCTAGATATCATGAAGGCTACCTCCTCCTCAAAGGAAACATCCCTTCTCACCTCAATCTGTCTTTGACCTGGGATGTAGATCTGATATGCCTTCGAAGTTTCACTGTACCCAACAAATGTGCCCTTCCTACATGAAGGGTATAACTTTGTCCTTTTTCTCCTTGGGTATGTGAATGTATACAGGACACACAAATATCCTGAAGTGTCCAACCTCAGGCTTCACTCCGGTGAAGGCCTCCTTGGGAGTCATATTCTTCAAAATCCAAGTCTAAAGATATCACAGTATAAGTATCCACTCAAGGAAGCAACTATTATAGGCCCACACAAATCTAAATGCACCAAGTCCAATACCCCCTTGGATCTGTTGTCACTTCCCGGAAAAAGATCCCCTGGCATTCTTTCCAAGAGTACAATCTCTACAAATTCCATCATGCTCTACACGGAGCATTGGAAGACCTGTCACCACCTTCCCCTAAGAGGGAAGAGCTCTATAGTGAAAATGAGCAAGTCTCCTATGCCATAACTCACTCAGACTGATAGAATCATGCATCAATTCCTGAACTGGTCGAACTGTCAATCTGTACAAATTCCTTGTCTGGTCAGACCGCTTTATATCTCAAACTAGAGACTATTTGATATGTTTCCTTCTACAACTGTCAGTATATCTCCCTCTCAGAGTTATCACTGGTGACCTGCCTCTGTGGCAACCTTCCCAGAACAAGAAATAAGAACAACGACATCTCCATGGAAACCTCCATGGAATTTAACAAGATAACCTGCTCAGAACAAAGTCAACAAGAACAATAATATCTCTTAGAGGAGATCAAACAAGTGCATCTCATAATGATCATAACTTCAATAGATCAAAATACAACATAAGATCTCAATGATGTTATAACATCTAGAGGCATATCAAAACTATCAAACCTGAAGTCTTCACTTCCAGGGAGGGTGCATTGTTTCTCTAAATGTATTGGATCTGAGATCCTTTGGATCTACATATTGTCACTTGGAAAAATATCCCTTCTCCTGCAAACACCCTCATGATAATGATACAATTTTAAACATATACAAGTGCACACCTCTGAAATTGTAACACCATCCAACTTGTCTTCTAATCTCAAGGCTTGCACAACTGGAAGTTGGCAACTACAACTACAACTGGCGAATGGTGACTGCAACTACAACTAGCAAAAAGAAATTGGCATGAAGCAACTAGCACTGCAATTGCAACTAGCACTACAACTGCAACTGCAACTAGCTCAAAGCAACTGGCATGAAGCAACTGGTACTGCAATTGTAACTGGCATTGCAACTGCAACTGGCACTACAACTGCAACTCTCCAATAGGTTGCTCAATTATATTGACAAGGTTTCTCAACAAGCTTGACAAGGTTGCTCAATGAGCTTGAAAAGGTTTTGAGCAGTGACAAATTTGCGGAAATGTGGTAAATATCACGATCTTCCTTCCAGTGATTATACTGTTCTGAAGGAAACCTGCTCTGATACCATGTTGATTTTTCATTAGTTTTTTTAACATTAGATTTACCATAGCAATTTGATCTTATTTTTGCATGCATGTTTCACCATAGGGGATGTTGCACCATCGCCACCCAACCATCGACACCTGCGTGTGTCTTCCCCGGAGCTAATCATATACTGCAATATAAAGTTATATTTTATTATGGGAAACCCTTCTACACAAGGGAAGAAAACCCATTAAACTTTTCATATAGAGAATATCCTTGCCAAGAACCAGCTCTATCTACTAGAGAAAACCAACAAAGAATAATACTTATCTCCACAAGAGATAAACCAACAATATTGTTGCAACACACACTAGCCAGAGCGCTAGAGTTTCTTACCTCCACCAGCGCACCACTAAGAGATAAACCCTCCACATGTGCCCTTCTTTCTTCTGTAGTTGCAATTTTTACTGCAACTCTCCTTCAAACTTGCGATATGTATCAAATGTGAGAGTGTTTCAAATGAGGAAGGCATCACCTTTATTTATACTAATTTGTCCAATGACTTTTCAAGCAGGGCCGAATTAACTTTTTGGAAAATATAAATTTTTATTGTATTTTTCTTCTTTAGTCGACTTTACATATAGAGCATTATAATTCCTCTTTATTATTTTATGTGAGGCTAAATTCTCTTCTGGGATATTATTTGACTTCTTGTCATCTTCATCTATAAGAAAAGTTGTCCCAGAGGTGAATACCTCTCGCTACTACCAAAAACATCAACAACCCCACTTAAAGTTGTCATCCTTGCTGACATCTCCAAGAAGTCTAATGTTATCCTAATTATGCTCCCCGGACTATCACCTCTATCTTCCTTTGAATCCTTCAACCACTTTGTAATGTCACTACCAAAATCACTATGCACCTACCCACTGCTAAAACTACCTTTGAACTAAAGTTCCTTTGTCCAAATTTTCCACACACTACTTCCTAGATGCAATTGTTGCTACCAATTCCTCTACTATGATTGCATATAAACATTCACAAAGAAGGTCACTCAATTGTTTAATGACATTGTTACTACAACCACTACTACTACTACAATCCAATCTTCACCTAAAAGATCACATAATTATCTAAACATTGCATTTTTCCAAAACTACTACTAATTCATTACTTTGACTCATTCTGTCATGCTTTTATACATTGACATCCCTCATTCCTTGAAATAGTTGGGTGACCAATTCAACTATCTTTTTCAAAATGATTGGTTCCATCCATACCTTAGTCTATTTTAAAACTCTACTAAATAAAGGAAAGGTCTCCAACCCTTCCTCAAAGTTGTCAAGTCACCTCTTGAAACTCAAAAAAGTTTTCCAAGGCACCAACTCCATGGCACCTTCATTCCCACTATCCCACTCTTTGGTAGTAGTTTTTCTAAAACAACATCAATGTGAAGAAGAGGATGACCATTGTGGACCACTGATTGCAAGTTTCATCATCAAGATAAAACAAATTTTCCTCCTCTAACCAACTCTTAAACAAGCTCCCCATACTCATGTCTTCTACCCAAGTATCTAACGATGGTCTCAAAATCCTCCTCCTCCTTATGCCAAATTCAATTTTATTTTTAAGAGTCACATATTGCAAGTTCAGTATGGAAACAACTAGTAGTCTTCACCCCAAACCACTTTACAACATTGTGAATTGCCAAGCCACATCTATCAACCCTTTTCCTTCACCAAAATCAGTTGAATCATACACTTCTTACATAACCACCATAGGTTCCTCTACCACCTTTGCCTTATGTTGTATCCTCTTGGATTGTCTCTTAGCATACTTGCTCAACCCCTTCTTTCCAGCTGGTGGTTGAGCCTCCTCAACAACCTCTAGTATAGTTGTATCTAAGACCTATAATCTAGTTGAAACAATAACAACAATTCCATCTATTGGGATATTATATTCTTTGTAGTGGAAACTTAGTCAACTGACTGGATAGTCAAGGATGATTAACTAGGTGATTGATTGATTGAATGGTTAAGTTAAATCTATGGTTGATTGGTGATTGATTGGATAGTTGATAGGTTAGTCGATTGGATGGTCGACAGGTTAGTTGACTAGAGGTCGACATATTAATCGACTGGAGGTTGACAGTTTAGTTGACTAGAGGTTGAAAGGTGGTCAATTGGATGGTTGATTTGTATCCGACTGGTATTCGACTGGTGGTCAAAACTAGCAACATAATCCTGATAATTATGGGATCCCAACCAATCATCTTCATGTATTTATAACCATTTTGGGTGCCACGAATTAAAGTTTTACATGTAGAAGATGCATATAAATATGGAACTATGTAATACTATCTAGAGAGAGTCGTGAGAGTAAAATTGGTCATGAAGAGGAAGCCAAATGGTTGAAGATTTGTTCCTGCAATTAATAAAGGGAGTAGGATGATGAATTGGTCTTAGGTGTAGACCAAGGTTATTCTTGTAACTATTTATTCGGTGAATTAATAAGACAACATAAGAGTGGGAGTCGCTCAAGCATTGTTGGTTTTCCTGGTTAAGGATTTCCAGGGTAAATCTCTATGTAATGTATGTGATTTCCATTGTTTTACTTTCTATTTAATTCTGTCTTTTCTATCCCATTAGTTTTAGTTTCCCCACACCATCAACTTGCCAATGAAGTGCACCCATCAAAGGCTTAGATTCACCAACCCTTCCTTTAACTAATCCAACATCTTGCAATCGAGAGTTATACTAGATGAGTGCCTCCTTGCACTAATAAGACCTAACACTTGGGTTGTTTACCATTGAAATATTAATATCTATCTAAACTACCTTCTCCATTGCACCATTCAAAGTGTCATAGGATTTGGTGAGTTCTGTTGTCATGAATTCCTACAGCGACTATTGGTGCAAGTCTTATCATGCCTTCAACATCTTGCCTTTGGTTAACCAAAGGACACAACCAATCAACTTTTTCTAAGACAAGGCCTGTCCTAAAAGCTCACTAGCTACCTCAAACTGACTCTTCTTGATGTTGTGTGATGATACAAGCCCTGTCTACAATCTCACTAGCTACCTCAATCAACTTCATGGCTAACATTCTTGGAACTCTCCCCAACTTCTTTCTAGTCATCATAGGCACACCATAAGTCTTATTTCCACTTAAGAACATCAAACAACTTTGATGGGGCATGGTATCTGCTTTGGAAAGCTTCATATATTTCTGTCTCGATATGACTCTCTGGTCATTCAACAAAACTATTGTCAAGTCTAAAATTCCAAAACATTCCCCAACCTTTAAAGGTGTAGAACAAACTACTCCTATTGTTGGCTTCATTACTGAGTTCAACCCCTTGAATCAGGTCATGTTTATCTTAGACTTACCATGAATTCCTTTAGCGTTCTATTCACTTACAAATTTGTGGGTTGCATCGATGTCCACTAAGGCTACCATGTTCAACCCACTCACTTTTTCACTCACAAAATAAAATTCATGCCTACCTTCACCTTGCAAATCATATTCTTAACCTCATGTTGTGACCTTACCTAGATTTACCTTCAAGGCACCAAAAACCTCCAACTATACCTTCCAAGTTGGAACTATATTATGCCTAGACTTATTCCAAGGCTTCCAACTTTTCCTTCAAAGGAAAATTTATGGAAAAGTGGTTCTAGCAACAAAGAAACAAGAAACATTCTTACCTCTACACTTAGGTGATTTTTGTTGATTTCTTAAGCGATGTTTCCATCATCTTGGGCATATTTCCTCCTAAATGATCACAACTCAAGTTGCAACCATGCCTTTTCTTGGCCTCTCATATCTTGCAACTTTTGATCCAAGGCTTCAACCCATGCATTTGACTACTAGGACACCTTCATGTACTCTTAGATCAAGTGTCCCAACCTTCCCATTGCAACTTTCATTCTTGTCTTCCAAGAATATTATTCTACACAATCCATGTCAGAACATAGGTACATCTGAACAATCCACCCAATTTTTAAATATTTAGTTTTACCCTTTGTGCTTCCAAGTCCACGATGCCAAGCACCTATTCCAAGAATTTTTCCTTCACCTAAAATTTTACTTCAATTCTGCCACTGTGGACTTCAATGTAACTATCTCTCAAGATGGTCTAAAGAATAGTCTTCCATAAGCTTCACTTGGTCTATGCAATCCTAAAAACACAAAGACTTACCAAATCTATGTGGATTGACCCATCCAAGCTTCCTGTTGCGCCAAGGCATGATTCTACTTTGGTCCACCACATTATTTCCACGTCTCTCTTGTGACCACCCACCAAACTCATCCTAGAAACCTCTTGTTCATTCCTATCCTACCAAAATGTGGTGACGAGCACTCAAAAAAATTATGAAATCAACTTCCTCCAAAATTTGGGCATTGACACCACCTTTCCTACATAAAGGAGGTGAAGAGAATTTGTGATACCTCCTATTATGGACTTACAATCTTACCCGAATTTTTTTCACTTTCAGAACCCTAGGTTGTGTGGCATTTCCTTGCCTTGTCCTTGAGGGATTGACAAACCCATGCCTACTACAACCAAACTACACCTCTTCACCTAGGGTCTTGCCCATAACTATGCATTAAGCTACAATTTTGTTAGATCTCCAACTAAGTTCATTACAACCAAGTTCTCTTACAATAGGCACACATCCAACCATGGCCTTAAAGCATCCCAACTACACTTTAACGCTTAGCCATTATTCATTAATTTAATTCAAGGGATAATCACATCCAACAAGCATAAAGAGACCATAACACAGAAGTATGGGAGGCACCCAAGGGAGATGCCTTAACTTTATTAATGTGAATAATGTTACAAATATACAATAAGGGAGTCCAACCAAGCTACTTGTGACTCTTTTGCAAATATACAAATATTTGAGGTAGAACATCCTATAGCCACAATACTTGTCAATCTAACCCTTAAATCATTTGTGGATCTGCCTCTTGCAATTCCCTTTTCTCACTTGCAACAGTCTTAGTCTAGCTCTACCATGCCTTAGACACTTGCCAAGTTGTTTAAGTCTTTCATGCAAACTACCTAAGACTCAACCAATGTCCAAGTTGTTCACTATACCAAAACATAGACTTAACACCTTAAAAACCGTTCTTCGCTTGATGAATGATCATTCCTTGATCTCCATCCTTGATGATGAATGAATTTACACAATGGTCATGTCCTCTTTATATACGTAGAGAGTGCCTTTTCATTTCCTTCTATAAGGTTCCTTACACAATACTCCACACCCAAGTGGATCCAAATGTGCATTCCACTCCATCCACCCACCAAGTATTAGAGCATTCTACCCCTTGGGCCTATGTGCAACCAGATCGTGCACTCCTGCACAAGTCATTCCAAACTCTTGTGCACTCAATGGACACAACTATCCCACTTGAACAATGCCCAATGCACTCCTTGCAATTCCTTGTGCTTCATGTCATACCAAGACAACATTCGTCCAACTTACAATGCATGTCCAATCGAACAAGGAACTCTTTCCCACATACTAAGGTGATATGCCCACAACCAAAGGCCCTCCTACTTAGGGTGCCCATGAACCAAGGAATGTCACATCCATTGTCCAATCCATCATGTGGATTCTATAAGAAATCCCAAATGAAAAACCTCATATTTTTTCCATACTTAGCCAAATCACTATGCCAACTCTTTGGCACTTGGGCATGCCTTGGCATTTTTCCATATTTCCCAATTCATGCTCATCCTAACTTGCAACTTGTTATTGCAATGAACTAAAGCCTACCAATGACCATCTCAATAGATGGGTAGGGGGGGCATTTTCAGCTCCAAGGCATAGGCCTCACATTGGGCTTCTGAAGAAAAGAAAGGGCCCCATGTGAATATATGGATGTGTTGCAAGGTCAACATATTCTAAATGCTAATAAAAACATATTACCAAAACATCAACAACAACACAAGTAACATTACATAGCACAAACACCCTTTTAACTAGAGAACTATGAGTATTCCAAATATCAAACTCCAAATATCATTATGAGTATTCCAACTCAAGTGGAAGGCTTACAACTATTAATGATCCTACCTTATGTAATTTTTGGTACAGACTACACTATAGTGTTTGACACTCCTATCAATGAATTCATATAAGCATTTATGATAATGGATCTCTCCTCTCTCTATCTCTCTCCAAACTCATGCTTCTAAGATTAAGTTATCATATGTTATGGTTGTTGAACCAATTTGTTTCTCCAATGAGTAGGCTAGTGCATCATTCTTGAAACAACTATTGAAATGGTGTTAATATGCTAAATGTCAGAAATATGATTTAAATTCACATGGGAATTCAACTCGTGTTCCGTCTTGAGAGTAGACACATTTTTTTCTTGATCAAGGTTTTTTTGGATAGACCTTTCTAGCTAGGAACTTGATCACATTTCCGCAATGTCACTTGTTTTCCCTCTTTTACCACAATTTCACATGTTTCTCTTGTTTTTTCTCCCATTTTTTGTTTTGTTTTTTCTTTAGCTCAGATAAAATCAATGTTAAATCCTTGGTCTACGAAAAACTCCTTCGAATTCCTTTTTTTTTCTTGACATAATTTATCTTCTCCTTTAATCGATACAAATGGGCTTTGCTTGGTAAATTTTCCCATCCTTTGCTGAGTGTTATACTCCTAGATTGTTTTGCCTTTATCTCGAGCAAAACTTTTCTCTCTTATGTTGGGCATTAGGTTCTAATCAACATGGGCTACTTTCTATTTGATTTATGAACTATGGGAAAATAGGTACTTAACCAAAAGGTTACCTCATCGAACTTTTGCTAGTTCGTGGAAATGTACTTGTTTTCTTAGTGGATTGTGTTGGTGTCTTACTTGATGTGGAACAACTCTAACCATTAGATCCTTTTCTAAGCACAAGTCATTCCTTAGCAACCAAGCAAAACACATTGAGAATTTGAGTGCTCCCGTCCTTTACTCCTATGCTCAATAATCTGTAACTTAAAAAATTTCACCACATCTTTGTTTTCAACCCTCAACCTACCTAAGGAATTAATCATTTTAGGATTAAATTTCAGATAAATGACACTTAGGTTAACATCATTGAAAGTTTAATCATTTTAGGATTAATTTTCAGATAAATGAGACTTAGGTTAACATCATTGAAAGTTGCAACCAGTATCACATAAACACATGCCAACCATGTTATATCCCATTGACGTAAAAGACGTGTCAACTTATTTCCGGACGATACGTTATCTTTATGCTCTCTCTTTCCTCACGATTCATGGCCCACCAATGTTAGCTCTCTCTTTCCAGGCGATACATGGCCCATCAATGTTAGCGTGTGAAATAAGAAACCGACTCATTCTACGAAGTCACAGCCGTCCAATCTGTCTCCTCTACGTACTCACACACTAACCAGACCCGCGCCGTTAGTTCCGCGTTGAAATGCAAAGGTCCTCTCCATCTCCACTTAAATATTACCAACCGACTAAATCCCCTTTCTTTGCCCCTCACAAACGGCTTTCGAATATTCCATTCGGTAAGTAGATTCTGGTCCAGTTTCGTCTTTGTAAAATTAGAAAGCAACTGAATATGCGCTTGCTCACCAAAGTCTCCAGCATAAGTCGACCGACCGTTGCTTCGCGTCAACTTCCCCGAATGTCTGTGTCTCTGTGTACGTCGCGGATGAATACCTGTCAACTTGTACCCAACTTTCCCTTC
>JZKD02S1078222.1:143265-153788 GCA_000966675.3 Picea glauca
ATGTGGAAAGCACATTTATGGTCTTCACCATTGACCCATAGTAGCCTCAATAGTGTGCATAATGGATTTTGCAAATTATGATGCATAGTGTTGACAATTAATGTTCATTGTAAGTTAGAAGATTACTTTAAGAAGAGTACTTAAATGGTGGAAAGTGGATTAAGTGGAGGATAAGGAGAATGGAAACCACGGAGGATGAATAGTGGGATGTGTAACTCCTAATTTTTTAAATTTCAAGGAGGTTGGTTATATTTCATGAAAGCATCTTCACCCCTAAAGATATTGGTTGTGAGCATCGTCATAAAGAAATACACGGTATTAAAGATTGTCTTAAATTAATAAAGATGTGAGAAGTAAGAAATATGCACTAAATGGGAACAAAACTGGTATATTATGAACCACAAGAACTTGGGGAGCCATCTTTGGAAGAGTAACCATTATCAACGAGGTTGTTGTGAAAAATGGTGTAGTTTTTTAAGTAATCCTAGTATGTAAGATCAAGAAAACACCTCTTTCTATCCTTACCTTTGATGTTGTTAGATAGAAGTACTTACATTATTCTATTGAGGTGATGAGGGAATATACGTATGTGCATAGACTCTAGTACCCACCCATTTAGAGGCATTACAGAAACACCTAAGTATGCACCTAAGGCATTAGTGGTTGTGCATTGAAAAATGTAACATGAATGAGGTTAGGGGAATATCATATTATTTTGTTAAAATTTGAAGTAATTATCGATTAGCTCTGAGGTTTCATAGTGTGTTGAGATGGCTTGTAGCTCTAGAAGATGTGGCTTGAGGTAAGTACATCTTTGTTTAAAATAGATTTGCATCATGTGCACAAAAAGAAGAAGACCCAAATAGGTAATTAGTTTAGACTAAATGTAGTTCTATGAATCTATGAAGTGAAGGATGTCATGTTATATCTTAGATATGATGTGATCATCTTGTCCCTGAAGTATTAGAAGTTATGGGTAAACATGTGTTAGTGTATCCATTGATCTAGTTGTGACTTTTTGGTGATACATAGGGGACAACATATTGGACATGCTTTTAAATACTAAGGACAACACTTAACTCAACTATGAATGGATTCCTAACCATATAATTTCAATTGTACTTCAATCTCAAGCAACTATTCATCATATTAAATCTATCATTTATGTAACACAAGCATTTTTTCTAGTGTGTAATCATAAAAGAAATAGTATCCTAACAAAATCCATTACATGAACAAGCATACCAACATCTCATTACACAAATTTATGGTGAGAAACACTAGTATAGGTAGAAAAATCTAATCTAAAATATGATTTTTGTTAGCACAATAGTCCATGACATGAAAAATCCCTACAGATTCATTAAGATAAACACCTTTGTCCTTAACCACTAACCATCCACATATAACCTCATGTGAAGATTGACCAAGTCTATGTTATATCTTTATATAGGACTCAAAATCCATACCAAACCCTTGTCCTAAGGCCATTATAGGATTTTTTTATCATAAATATTCTTAATTTTCACTAACTAGTACCTTATAACACATGTTTTTAATATATATCTATCATAATTAACTTGTGAGTTATTGCACAAGGTATATCTCCACATTTACACCAAGGTGTATGCAAATTTAATCAAGTAATGTTCACACCTAGGGCAAAAAAAGGCTATATAACATTCATCCAACCCTAAGACATTTGTCACCCTCCTAGTTACATTTTGTTATCTAAGGTGTCCAAAGTCCTCAAAATAAAACTTAAAATATAAGTATTGACATAGAGTTTTACAATTAGTGCAAGTATTCTACTTGAATGTATCTTGTTTAAGATTTACCTTGTTATGTATTGTATGTTATCTTGCCTAAGTACCATTAATTTGTGCTTCGGTATATCTTAAACTTAACCATATTTCTCTTGCTTTGCATTCAATATTAGTTTCAATTAGATTCCAATTCCTCGAATTTTTAGTATTGGGCATCCCTTCCATATTTTAATACTCTTACTTTGTGCCCTTTTGACAACTTGCCCAATATTCATGTTCATTTGCGAGTTTTCACTTACTTTATGCACGTGTCAAATTCCATCAAGTTTGTTCTTTCATGGTAAAAGCTTTGTGTCCTTTATTCCAATTTATAACTCTCATTTTCTCCTCTTGGTGACTTTTCCAACCGATTTGTTTGATTTCTACATGTCATGTATTTCTTGTTACTTTGTAGAGTTACTTGAAGTTCTCTAGTTAAAACACTAAAATCCCTTTCTATTGTAATATACCTAACATTTCTATACAATCATATTATAATGCTACTCTTCAACAATATAAGTTTACATCCTTATTGCCCAATATTGTTAGGTATTTAGCTAGTTTTGTGATAGTGGGTGCTTAGTTTGAATCCTACTGGTGAAGTGCACTAGTTTACACATACATGGTGAAGGAAGATGGAAAATGAGGAAGCTTTAGAATATGGGGAGGATCCATGTGACGTATCTATTTTCATATATGATGTGGAAAATGTGGCATATTGGAATAAGGACAAATCTTGTCCTACATTCTTGTCTCCTAAAAGGACCTTGTACCTACCAATTTATAATAGAAGATGTGATAAGAGTTTCATATTTGGAACCAAGGTCCTAGAGGCATATAATGCTAGGTTTCCCTCTCACCCTCATGCAAGGAATCATATCTTAAGCGAAGTGCTTCCCTTGCTAATTAACTCTCTAACAGATGGAGAGGCTAGTCAAGCCATACAAAAACATAGTTATGTCAACCCAATGAAGGTATGATAGGATCCACTCGAAGGAGACCCTGTATCACTACACACACTCAAGGTATAATTATTGCATTCGAGTTGACATTGAAGTTTCCATCATTGGTAAACCCACCTTAAACTTGATCTCCAAACCTTTACCTAGTAGACAAAATTTCTCTATGGAAAAGGAAGATTTCCCTTGTCAAATATTTGTAAGAAGTTAGACTCACCTACACATCCTAGAAGAGAGGGCCTCTCCTTTGAAAAAGAATCTAGAAATCCAATCTATGGAGGTAGTTGTTCAACTTTCAGATATCATGAGGCTAGTGCAAAGAAGAGGTGTATAACTTGCTAACGACATAAAAAATTCAATTGGTGGTGGGGAAGGATATCATGCTTAGCTAGATAATCACAATGGAAGAAAACTCTTTAATTGGTGGATTTTTGGGAAGGATAATGACAAAAAAAAACTCTAAGAGAATGGGTTGGTAAGTTTGGTCAAGTCTCCATGGTTACTTACAATTTTTCTATATTTTCTCTAAAGGTTGGATGGATTTTGTTTTTAGGAGTATGGAGGAAGTGATAAAGATCAAGGAAGGAAGGTAGTTTAGGGATCCTCACTTATGTTCCTCAAACACCGGTCACCCAGATTTGATTCAAGGTTTGCAGAGATCATTATTTTCCTTATTTAGGTTTCAAACTTTCTTCACTTCCACCCGAATTGTGGAATGAGACAATGCTAAAAAAATTAGCAATTGCGTAGGTGTTTTTCCAAGGTTCAATGAAGAATGAAATATTTCGATGGTGAGAACAATGACACTAATATTGGTCTGAATGGATTTGAGCTTAGGTCTTCCAAAAAAGGTTGAGATTGTAGCAAAGGCATGGTCTGATACACAGATTTTAAACTATGTTAAGACACCATTTAAATGTAACTATTATCATTATTATGATCATTTAAAGGCTCACTGCATGAATATGTCCTCCTTCAAATGATATATGATATAGAACTATATTGTTTTCACTAATCTAAAATTTAAGAATTGTGGGTTCTTATAGAATTCCCACCTTAAAATAAGTGGTCTCCAAGTGAGATGATCATTTGAAGCATCTCTTGGGAAAGGAAGTTCATATGCTAAGAGCATAAGTGCTCTCACTACATACGAGATGGGTCTCCAGAAAAAACAAAACTCATAAATAACTTAGTGTATGGAATGAATTCTATAATACACACACTCCTATAAAATATATAAAAAAACTCAACTCAACTCAACAATTCTTATGATGTATATTTAATTTTTATAGTAATATTATTGTACAAATTTACGGAAAATGAATTTATATAACTTAAAATTTATAAAAATGATTACATTATTTCCTCTATCTATCCATCTAACTTCATCTTCATCCATCTATCCATCTAACTTCATGTTTTTTATGGCCATAACAAAATAACATGGAAAAGAACCTAACCTCTACATGGAGAGGAGACTTCTTTACTCTAACAATTTTTAAATAATTTATAACCTCAACCTCGTATGTTTTCTTCGTTATTTTATTTTTATGGACAACTTTACACAACCATTAAAGATATGGTTCCTTTTTCAAAATAAATAAATAATAGTTAATTATAATTTTATTATTTAATGGTTCCTTTTTCAAAACAAATAAATAATAGTTAATTTTAATTTTATTATTTATTTTATATAATAAGTACTCAAGCGAAAATTAGCATTGAAGTCCACCAACTAAAGTTATGGTCGGTGGCTTCACCCAATTCAAAGTCCCCACGAGTCGCTTCAAGGAGAATGTTGTAATGCACTTCTTCGTGGGTGACCTACACGACACTTGCGACGTTGTTTCTACTAAAATAATATTTATTTAATTAACTTTGTAATGCGTGCACACAGGTTTTTTTTTCCAATAAAAAATTCCTCAAATTTATAAAGTGTATAAATTCTTTTACAGTGCAATAGCTGTGAGCATATAGCCATCAAAAAACATCTCCAAATAGGGACCCAAACAAGACAAGTCAAGCAAAGGAGGAAGACTAGCCGAAACCGATCAAGAGGAAAGTCTGCAGCGAGGCTCAAGTAGTCAAAACTATTTTTAGAAGCTGACCGCAAAACTTCTGCTAATGAGGGACAACCGTCATCGTTCAAAAACGTTGATGGAGGTTATGGGACTATCTATCCCATTTTCACAGTGGAAGACCGAGAGTCTTCCCACCACTCCATTTAGTGCTCTCTTTGAGAGAGCCTCCGCCTCCCCGTTGAGAGATCGAGGAATGTGGTGGTAAATGGAGTAGGGGAAATGAGCGGAGAGATTCCTCGTGAGCAGCAACCAGCCCTCGATATGAATTGAGTGAAGCTTGCATTTTTGTGTTATCCAGTGAATGATAACTCGAGCGTCGCCAAGTACGAGAAGATGGTTGATAGACCACATGGAAGCAAGAGTGAGGGAGGCCCACAGTCCCAAGAGCTCGGCCTTTGTATTTGTTCCCTCCCCACAATTTAGGAACCACTTGGTGACCCTCGCCGGGTGATGTGTGAAGGTGCCCCCAGCCCCGCAAACACGGCCATCCAACTGAGCCGCGCCGTCGAAACAAACAAGGGTATGACCAGCCACCATCTCTAAGTTGCAAGCTTTTGAAGGGAAGGTCTTAACCGATGAAGGCTGCCAGCAGAAGGCTGCCAGAATTTTATGAAATACACGCCTGACTAAAGGAGGGTGATCTTCAAAAATTGCAAAATTCCTCTCAATCCAGATATGCCAGGACGCATAAACCGCCAGAGACATAGGGGCCGATCTTTGTGATGTCCACGAGGAAAAGCAATCGGAAATGGTAAGGCCGCTCCACTTAAATGAAAGTTTGAAGTTCTTTAATAACTGACTCCAGAGCTCAGTGGTAAAGGAACAGTGGACAAGGAGGTGGTTGGTGTCCTCAGTATTTTGACGACAGAGCAAGCAAATCCCCGGGCCAGCCCAGCCTCTCCAACGAAGTGCGTCCCAGGTGAGAATTCGCTCCTTTCCAGCCAACCAGACGAAGAGTTTCAACTTGAGGGGGACTTTCCAGTTCCAAATCTGTAACGTCCAGGAAAAACCGGGACAAGTGTTGAAACGATGCAGGAGGGCAACATATATATTTTTGACTGAGATGCGGACCGTGGCATCCCCCCCAGCCCACAATAAAACATCAGGGCCGTCAGTCAGTGAGACGCCCGCGCTCTTAAGTGCATTGGTAAACAACGCCCAATCAATGGCACTCTGTCCGCTGAGAGAAAGATCTCCACTCCCCGCCCAGTTGTTTGGTAAATGGAACACGCCATTTGGGGCCTTCACCTGTGCAAGAGACGAAATATTTTTTGACTGAAGCAAAGATATCAGTAAAGGAGAGAGCAATGAACGGTCATCAAGACCAAGAATTAACCACGCAGGTTAACCACATATAGGAGCGAGCAGTGCTAGCAGTGGTTAAATAAAAAATTTGCCCATATATATAGTTATTAATAATATATTGTTACGTTATTAATATGTTGTTACGTTACTATATTATATATATAATATAATATAGAAACAATATGTTGTTACGTTACTATATTATATATATAATATAATATAGAAACAATATGTTATTTTTTTCACAAAAACTGGGGAATTTTATATCATTGAAAAGGTGTGGTCAAGATCATTGAGTACATAATCAATTTCAAAAATACTCCATAGTTCCCTAAAATATCGTTGCATACTTGGTTCTACATTTATTGTCTTTTCCCTTGCTAATTCTCCAAAAAATTAGCTTACTATTGTTTTGTAAAGAGTATAGCCAGCAGATTACATTATGATTTTAGATGAACTACCAAGTTCTTGCTTAATGGCTGACAATCCTTCTTTTTCTCATTCCTCTACCATGGGCTCGTTGAGATCTGGAAGTGGGCATACAAAGGTTGTTGATTTGTTCCTTGATCTCTAGTTGGAGCTGCCTACTGGAGACGACTGTTCTTGGTTCCCTTCCAACTTATCAAGTTTGAATTTCATTTCTTCATTCTAGCTTCTCAGTGCATACACTGCATCCTGCAATTGACCTATCATATTTCGATGCTGAGAAGGTGTTTCCAAAGAAAAGGAGACAGTGGGGCTTAAGGCTCCCACCCTAATCTGCAAACGTTGGCGATCATCGTCATCATGCTCCTTCATTTCCCTCCGGAGACTCACAATCCTCATCTGACCTCCGAATTCATTTTGCATGAGGTGAAGCGACTAGGCTCACCAACTTTGTAACAAGACTCTCTTCCCTATGAGAACACACTCAAGGAGAATTCGCTTTGGAATATGTGCCACCCCAAAACACAAAGCAACCGACCCAGGGAATTTGACCACAACTTACAAAGAGAGAGACCTCGATCAGATGGCCACCCTTCCCACCACAATAAACTCACTAGAGCTACAATCCTCCAAACATTCCAACTGTCATACCCTCTAATTGTTGTTGTTCCAAATATAACCATATTGTTGTCGCAAAGCCACTTGATCACATGATTAAGATGAATGAACATTGTGCAATTAATTCGCACCTCGGCTTATACCTTACCAAATTGAAATAACCATATTTGACTACCCTCCATGACCTCAGAGGAGTGCCTAGTGACGATTGCTAATCTCTAAGCCAGTTGCCATAGCCCAAGACGTACCATCCCACTTTCATCAAGAAGATTTGGTCTGCACAAGGCTTCAGACTCATCTGAGTTGATGTAACTTTCCACTCAAATCCATTAACAAGGTGTAATGTCCCTCACGCTCAGAGTTGATTGCTACCATCATGCTTCCTTTTCTCCATCTTATCAACATCCTCGTTTTATTACTTATGCCAGGAAACCTCCACCACCTCCCACGCATCAAACATAAAGGTGCCTTGAGCAAGGGGAGTATAGAGGGTTCTCATTCACGGTAAAGGGGCATAAGCCTTCTCAAGATTGACCCCCAACAGACCAGGGGATTTTCCAATTGCCTGATTGGGAAGTTCATCAACTTCGAAATTGTTATGCCCAAAGACATGAAAAAAACACATGAGAATACCACTAGAATGAAGTCGGATTTGGTCCACAATTTTCTTTAATGCAAGATCATGTGGCGAGGAGCCTGAGATCATAAGACTTACGATCATTTTGGAGTCCCCAACTACATTCAAAGTCTTGATTTTCTTTTGATTGACTAATAAAATTCCCTAAAATAGGGTGTAAGCTTCGACTCTATTATTAGTTTCGATTCCCAAATTCCAATAATAGTCTAGGACTTTATTCCCTCCGGGGCCTAAAAGAACCCCCCCTCGCACCTACCTCCCCTGGATTTCCCTTTGAATCTCCATCAAAACAAAGAGTATGACACGATTGAGAGAAAAGCCATGCCACAAGACTAAAGGTTGGAGAATGAAGTTGCTAACGTGAACGTTGATGAGATTTAGACCTTTGGACTAACAAGAGGTTAAATTTCGAGAAACATGCCTTTTCATCTTCACTCCAGTGAGCTTGGTCCTCCTTGATCAATCTTTTGGAGTTTAGGACCTCTATTAATTGGGTTACTTCCTTGCTAGCGACACTAAGTAGCGATATTTTCTTTTGTTGAAATACTTCACGATTCCTTGCTAGCCAAATCTACCAACATACATATTTAGGGGAGGCCTTCTGTTGGGCGCAGATCTATTTTGAGGAAATACCAAATGTTGGTAAGGTAAGGCCCAATTTTGGAGAAGAACAGCTGGTAGGAAAAGCAACACGTGCGAGGAAAATCTGCATGCAAAGGAGAAAAACATGCAAGGCACACATGCAGGAAAACCTAACCATGTTAGGGTTAGGGTTTTGGCAAGAGATTGTAACAACTAAGAAGCTTGTAAATTAGTATAAATAGGAACATAGGAGGTCTAGGTCGGGGTTCCAAGAGGTAGTTGAATAATGGTTATGATGCTATGATTTAGTGATTGTAATTGAGTGTCTGTTGTAAGTTGTTGAGTTGTAGAAGAGTAAAGTATCTAGAGCTTGTGGGTTAGATCACAGACTAAGGAGCCTGGTGTGATCTAGTCTGCCTCATGGAGGTTGTGGAACATTTTTCATGATTGTATGATCGGATATATAGGGCGCACAGTGCCATATTTTGCAGCAAACTTAATAAATATCCTAAGAAGCTAGATCTTTGTGGACACAGCCTAGGAGGGGGTGAACCACGGTAAAATATGTGTTATGTGTGTGGTTATTGCATGTTTACCTTCTGTTAGTAGTTAGATTATGAATGGATGAATGAATAATTATGTTAGATATATTAGAACACATGCATAAGCTTAACAGATAAATGAATCTTAGGAATAATAGAGAGAATAATCAGATCAAGGCCCAAAGAAGATCAAATATAATCCTAGAATCCCATCCCATTCCGAGACTACAAGCACATAATCTTTGCAGTCACCCATAGAGCTATCTTGGGTGAGACTACACAGTGCACTCTCTACATTGTGTTGCCTTCTGGTTTCCCAGGAGGTCTGATAGTTTTAGGGGGTTTGTTGGAAACTTGATCAAGTATGAACCTGGGTTAGACTAAGAGTAGAAAGAGAGAAAGAGTAAACCAACAAATGGTTCCGTTGTCGGCTGGAACTGCATGTGATTGAGTGAATGGGATCCGTAGAAGAAGCATGTGGAGATTGAAGGTATAAAAAGGGAATGTTTAGACCGTGGAATCCAACAAAGGCGGAGATCGAAAGATGGTTGAAAACAAAGGAGCTTGAGTTTGCGCATAAAGATAACAGAAACCCTAAGTTAACACCGTGCAAATATCTAGACAAGTACACGTTTAGCGACTTGCATACGATATTTTTTTGTGATTTCCTGCACGTGTTGCAGGAGTGTCTATTGATGTTAAAATACAACCACCCTACAAATCGAATCAGACAGCTTGAGTGGAATCTTGTGGAGATTGTGCAGTTACAACAAGTTAACAACAAATTCACGCGCATAGTAGATTTATGGTTAGACAATATTGTTGCAGGGTTTATCACAAAATTTGCAGTAGATACCGCGAAGTCTTACAATGCATCAAAGAAAGAGTTTATAAAAGGACCTAGAGGTAGGTATATCAGATCGTTGTACACTTCAATCAAGATTTTATTGTATAACAACGATGTGATGACGATGGAATCAAACAACTAAACTTCCTTGCGTGCATGGGGGAGAGGGGGAAGCATTGACAAGAGGTGGAGAAATGGAGGAAGAGATGGATAAGGAAAATAAGAAGGAGGCCATGGACCCAATCATGATGGAGGAAGATCAGATAAAATAGATAATGGAAACAACTGGAAAGACACGCAATAGAGTACCCTACCAATATAAGATGAATAATAAGAAGAGAGCCATAGTTGATAGAGAGGGCTTGGAAAGTGATGAGGAAGAGGTAGAGGATCTCTGGGATATGGAGAAGATTGAGGAAATCCTGCATGCAACATATGAAAGGAAGAAATATGGTCCAAGGGCAGGAACATAATGTTGGAAGATTGGTTGTTGTCATGTCAACCCTAGTCATGGGTTTTGGACCACAAGATTGATGAATGTATTTGGACATGAAGGACAATGCACATGTATATAAAACACCCATGAATGGATAGTATACATCATGTTATTTCCAGTGGTATGTGGCATGTCACGTGGATCCTCATGGTTGAGGAGAAATGAATTTTTGAAGATGACAAAGTGAATTGTACATGTAGGCCCTGAAGATAATTAAAGAAAAGA
>JZKD02S1078222.1:168051-192826 GCA_000966675.3 Picea glauca
TCTTACCTTCAAATATATTAAAACACATACCATTATACATGAAACAACCTTGGGTCCGTTACCCAAACCTTTTTTATACCGGAATTCGCTACCTAACTTTCTCCAAGGGTTGACATCAATCACTAAGGGTTGAAATCAATATAAATATCACTCTCCAATGGTTGACATAAATGACAACCAACAATCCATACCAATTATCCATCAACCTAAGCCAACCGTATGACAATATCTTGTCGAGGAGATGAAGAAAACATATGGCACAGAGAGGATCTTGCGCGGTATAATAATAAAAAGAATCAATGACATAACCACAAGAATGGATACAAAGCTTATGGCCTGCAAACTGTTAATAAAGTGCCACAAGTAGGAAGTCTTTGCAGAGGTTATCGCAGCTGAAACACAATGTGCTAATGACACCATGATCAGTTGGGCCCCTTATCTATTGAACATATTCCTCGACGTATACAAAGACACACAGGACCTGGGGACAAAGTTCCATTATTATTGGTTAATAATTTTGATACCACTAATCAGGTGGAGGGAGCCACCATATGCTTACTTTTGCAACATAATAGGTCATTTCCGTGCAGCGCGACATGCCTCAATGGGGAGCACGTCAGACCCCAAGAGAAGAAGTGGCAAGGCGGGTACCTTTGCACAATACTTAAACAATATCCATGAAATTATAGCCAATACATGGAGAATTAATCCAAAGGTTGTCGCGTAGTACCAAGGCATCACCAACTTCAGAGTGACATGCCACAACATGTGGATATAGGCCAAGGATCCAGCCAAGGAATGGATGCAACTTCGATACTGCATCCAAGGAATGGAGAAGATGTAGAAATGGCCATGTAGGATTGGCACAATGACTGGAGGATCCCAGTAATTCCCAGGGAACTACCTATGGGCAAGGAGGTAGAAGCAGGGGTATCAAAGTCACCTGCAACAAACAACGTTGTGCCCAAAAATCTGAAGCCCATCCAGAAGTTGACACAACAAAATAAGGGGAGTGTGACAAATAAGGATGCATGGGAAGGGGGAAAGGACATTACCCTAGCACAAGGAGAACAAGGAATGGGGGATACAATGACACAAGAAACCCCGTCAACAACTACCCCATAGGAAACAGGGCCACCAAAGCAACCAATTATACACATAGGGGGGGTCATGCAAGAAGGCCAAGGTGCATAAGTAGCGCAAAGTAAGGACAACGGTGTATAATCGCATCCATGACAACACACAAGAAGAGAACATAAGCAAAGAGGACAAGCTCAATCTCCTTGCACAAGCCAATGAAAAATATAGGAAAAATATTGAGGAGCTAAAGGAAAAACTAACCCCTACAACTCCTCTCGAGGTCCGAGAGAAAAGGAAGCAAGAATATGCACTCCATATAGCAGAATTGGAGAAGCAAGCAAGTGCAACAAACAAATTATTCAATAGAGCCGCTAAGTTGTGGACAATCCTAGAAGAGGATGAGAAAGTCCAGTAGTGTGACATGGAGGAGAAAAGACTCAGCACGACCATACAAGAGATTGGACAAAGTCAGAAGACAATGAGAATTACAGAGCGCTTTAAAGGTAATAAGGACTTAAAGAAGTTGCAGGCAGAGTTAAAATTCATGCAGATGCGGAAACAGGAGAGAAAAGTGGAAGTGGAACCACTCCAGGAACAAGTAGCACAAATGATCACATAGCTGGAGGAGGGGAATAAGAGCATGGAATCAACACACATAGAGAGTGAAACACTTATCCATGAGGATATCACAATGCAATTAGTAGAGGCACTGACAGAAAAATCCACGCAGGTCAAGATGAAAGGAAGGTAACTAGTAGAGAAGTTCCAAATTTTGGAAACAACAATAGAAGGAGCACACACTAACTAAGTGGCTCGAGACAAGCCCCATGTTAGTGTTGGGGGCCTGTTGGGAACATGCCTATTTTTAGGAAACACCAAATGTTGGTAAGGTAAGGCCCAATCTTGGAGAAGAATAGCTGGAAGTAAAAGCAACACGTGCGAGGAAAAGCTGCATGCAAAGGAGGAAAGCATGCAAGGCGCGCAGGAAGCAAAACCTAACCATGTTAGGGTTAGGGTTTTGGAAAGAGATTGTAACAACTAAGAAGCTTTTAAATTAGTATAAATAAGAACCTAGGAGGTCTAGGTCGAGGTTCAAGTGGTAGTTGAATAATGGTTTCGATGATATGATTTAGTGATTGTAATTGAGTAAATGTTGTAAGTTGTTGATTTGTAGAAGAGTAAAGTAGCTAGATCTTGTGGGTTAGATCACAGGCTGAGGAGCCTGGTATGATCTAGTCCACCTCATGGAGGTTGTGGAACCTTTATCATGATTGTATGCTCGGATATATAGGGTGCGCAACGCCATATTTTGCAGCAAACTTAATGAATATCCTAAGAATCCAAATCTTTGTGGATGTATCCTAGGAGGGGGTGAACCATGGTAAAAATGTGTTATGTGTGTGGTTATTTCATGTTTACCTTCTATCAGTAGTTATATTATGAATGGATGAATGCATAATTTAGTTAGATCTATTAGAATGCATGCATAAGCTTAACAGATGAATGAATCTTAGGAATAATAGAGAGAATAATCAGAAAAAGGCCTAAAGAAGATTAAATATAATCCTAGAATCCCCACTCATTCCTAGACTGCAAACACCTGAGCTTTGCAGTCACCCATAGAGATATCCCGGGTGAGACTGCTCAGTGCACTTTGTGCACTGTGTTTCCTTCTGGTTTACCAGGAGGGTCAATAGTTTTAGAGGGTTTTGTTGGAAACTTGATCATATCTAAACCTGGGTCAGACTAAGAGTAGAAAGAGAAAAGAGTAAACCAACACCTTCCAAATTATTTTGAATGCATATTTTCTTTGAAAGGAGTAGTGATGATACTTTTCCCATTTTCCTAAAAGAGGTCAGAAGATAACTGGCCAACGAACTTTACCATATAGCTCAAAGAAATTGAACCATACTTGTTTAGTGAACTCACAGTCCCAGAAGAGATGTTGAATATTTTCATAATTATTTTTAGAAAGTGGACACTGAAAAGGACCTTGGAAACCTCTTTTCAATAGATTTTATCCCTTAAGAACCTTCGCATATGAAAGAGTCAATATGAATAAATTAATTTTAGGGAGTCCATCTGTGTTCCACCAAGATGTTCTTTCGGGGAGACTTGACTGCTCAAGCAATGATCTATAAACTTCTTTGATTGAATACCCCTTAGTGCCCCAACCCTAACTATTGCATGTGGCCTTATGAAAAGGAGAAACTCCTCTTAACATCCCCAAATAAAATCCGATCTTGATCTTGGAGCTGGGGATGGAAGTCCCCAATATTCCATCCCTCCCAAGTGCCATTATCATTCCATTCTGAGATATCAGCTAGTGTCATTTTCCGTTGACATCCTTCAACCACCTTTTTAACTCATCTATCTCGAATATATGATTAAGGGGATAGCCTAAGATTTTATCCTACCATATCCAAATATATTTCCCATTTCCAGGGACCCAGGATAGATATTGTTTCATGAAAGGAATAACAATCCTAAGAAATTTCCATAATGGGGATCCATGCATATTGGAGGGAATTGAATTAGGACACCTCCTTTGATTTACCATTTGATATTTTTTAATTATGATAGTTTTCCACCGTTATTTTTGTCCTGTCATTATCCTCCACAACAAATTCGATCCCATCATAATGTTGACCAGTTCTGAGTCTCTGATTTCAAGGACCCCATGAACTTTAGGAGCTTTTACTATGTTCCAGTTCACAAGGTGAAATTTCTTGGTGTTGGAATTTCCCCCTTGCCACAAAAATTTTCGGATCACTTGACTCAGATTATTTTTTACTCCCTTAGGTGCCAATAGAGAAGAGAATTGGAAAAGAGGAAAAGAAAAGAGCACAGACTTGACAAACACCAAACGCCCAGCCGAATTAAGCCAAATCCCCCCCCAAGATTCCATTTTCTCCTTGATTTTATGTATCAGAATGTGCCAATATTCTCCTGGGATGGATTTCAGAAAAATGGGCAGTCCTAAGTACTTAAAATCCTTCCAATCATCCGAGATAGGAAAGCCTAGGATTTGGGTGATACCTATCACCCTTTGCGCACTAGAGTTCCAAACATAAATCTGATTTTTGTTATTATTGATAAGCCCCCCCAAAACATGAAGGAATTGGTCCAAAACCAATTTAATTCACCTAGCCATCACCCCTAAATCCCCACACAATAATAATGTATCATCAACAAATTGGGAGTGATTTATATGCTTTTTCCCTTGGGTGATTTAAAGACCTGGAATGCTATCAGAGGAGCACTCCCATTCTAGTCTTATATTAATGGATTCAACCATTAAAACATAAAGAAAAAGAGAAAGTGGGAACCCTTTATTGAGACCTCTGGAGGCTTTGAAGAAAGGGGTCGGCCTACCATTAATAAGTGGGGCAATCCATGGGCTAGAAATACAAGTATCAATCAAAGAAATAAAAGTTGAATCGAATCCAAACTTTTGCAACATTTCCTTAAGAATATCTTGATTTAATCGATCAAATGCATTTGCAACTACCTTGATTGGGAAGAATTAGCAAATTTAGAAGGGGTTTTAATATGTTAGCAATGATCTTGGCCATAATTTTATAAGAGACATTACATAAATAAATGGGCCTAGATCTGTCAAAGGAGGAGGCTCCTTTTTCTTCCGAGAGAAGGGCAAGGAACGAGGAGTTTGTGGATCCTCCCATTCTTCCAGATTTCTTGAACGTATCTCAACATTATGATGAAGTCAAACTTGATAATTGACCAACATCTCTTGAAGAAGTTAATGGTGAATCTATCAGGACCCAGAGCTTTATCTAGGTGACATTGATTTATTGCATGAATAATTTCTTCTTCCTCAATCTGTCTATTTAATTTTTTATTATCCTCCTCAGTGATCAAAGATGGGAGGTGGAAGAGGAACATATTACTCAAATCCTTATCCAAAACATTTTCTGCAGAATACAATGAACTATAATGGGAAGAGGTATTTCATTTTATTTCCTCGAAATCTTGGATTGTTTCCCCTGCCTATTCCTTTATTTGCTTAATTTTGTTTGTCCATTGTGTCATTTTAGCTTGCTTATGAAAAAATGTCATGTTTTTATCTCCCTATTTTAACCATAGACTCCTGGAATTTAACCTCCACATAGTTTCTTCCTCCTGTATTGATTTAATATATTCCCTATGTGCCTCTTTCTCTCTTTTTGGATTTGTTGGGTGAACCTCTGAGATTTTGATTTTGATTTGTATTTCTTCCAACTGTTTTTGTTTTTCCATTACCTTGAGATGAAGAGGGAAAGAAAGGTTTTTTTCCCTCTGCTTTTTTTCTAATTTGGAAAGCTTTAGTTTCTTCTCCCAAATGTGTGTCAAGGAGCCTATTATCCATTGACCCCAATTATTGGATATCAGACTGAATAAATACTGCCTTTCCAACCACAAAGGGTTGAATTTAAATAGAATAGGTCCCCAATTAACCTCACATTCATAAAAGAGGGAGATTGACCTATGATCGGAACTCGCCCAAGGGAGAATCTAGGAAGAGAACCTCCCTTGGGAGGATAGGAAGGAAGAACTGATGAGGAACCTATATAATATTACAGTGATATTCCCTAGACCTACTCTTATGTTGCTCCAGGTGAAGGTTCCTTTATTTGATGGAACATCATACAACTCAAGGGATGAAATAAAATCATCCAACTTTTCCCTGAATTGATCTTGAACAATTAATCCCCCTCTTTTTTCCTTCAAGGTTCTTGTGATATTAAAATCTCTAGCTAAGATACAATTGTGGGAGAAGTCCCCATTTTCCAAACTCAATAAAGAATCCCAACAATCAAGTTTTTCCCTATAATTGTTGGGCATGCAAATATTAATAACATAAATGAGCATACCTGAAAAAATCATGGATAGCTTAATTAGCAACCAATTCTCTGCTTAAAGGCTATCCACCAATTGAAATTGATCTGTGTGCCACACCGTGCACAGACCTCCATAGACTCCTTTTGCTCCAATGGCCTTACCTAGACCTTTATTCCAAATTTTTTTGATGTCTTGGAGAGCATCATGCTCCCTGAGACAAATGCTCCCTAAGCTTCGTCTCCTTGAGTAGAAGAATAGATGGCTTCTCTACTCTGATTAACTTTCCTACATCTTTTCTTTATTTCCCAAACCTCTACAATTCCAGGAGACAATTTTCATCATGTACTTACATTTTTTGGGACCCCTCATTTAGAGGGTTGAGACGTTGTTACTTTTGAAAGAGGACCTTGATGCTTCCCTTGTTTACTTTCTTTTTTAGAACTTCCTCCAGATTGGTTTGAATTTTCAACTCTTTTTCTCTATCTACTGTTGTTTCCCTTTTGTTTCGATTATATTTTCTACCTACTTTCATTTTTGTGTTCGGCTGAGAGAATTCATAATCACATTCACTCTATAGGTCTTCCATATGTCCCACATCAAGAATCATCGGAATCCCAGAGGAGGGTTTCACAAGAATTCGAGAGGGGGAGAGGTCCCCTCTACTTGAGATAGGGATTTCATTTTTTCCTTCACCCTGATCTACTTTTTCTGGTTCTTCCTGTGGTGAGATCTCATTTGTATCCTTTGTTTCTCTTATTTCTTCATTTCCTTCCTCAATATTTTCCATCCCGACAAACCCATTTTGGTTGGATTCCCCCTTCTGAGGTGAGCTTAGAGTTCGATTTGAGGAGGCTTCTCTATTGCCCCACTGATCCAATTTTTATGTGGGAACCATAAATTTCCCCACTGCTTTCCTCCTTTTTGGTTGTTTCCATTGATCTTGATTATGCTCCTCTGGAGGATCATTCTTGTTATGTGGACAATTTTTAGCAAAGTGTTTGTATTCATGACAGGCTTTGCATTTGAAATGAAGTTGCTCATAGTCTACATATTGAATATAGGACCAATTGTCCAAGGTTAATTGAATGGCTTCTAGTATACCTCTCTCTAAATCCACTTCTACAAAATTAATAACACAAGCTCAAAGTCCGTCTCATGGTTTGAAACGATCGATATATTTCCCCAGAGAGTTTCCTATATTTTTCAGAGTCTCATCATTCCAATAATGTAAGGGAAGGAAAAGGAGCCTTAGCCAAACTGGAACTGTCGAAGGGATGTCATTCTCAGGGATGAAATTTGGAGTCCACTTTTTCAGATACATTCCCCTGGATCCCATGAAATACATTCCACTACAGAATATTAGGTCTCGATCTGTTTTTTTTTTCAAATAAAAAAAACGAAGAATCCATTACCATAGAAAGCAAAGGACTTTTGCCCCTGTATCATTTTTCTCCAGTTTGAATCTAACCATTGTTTCATGGCTTTGGGAGAGGGAAAAATACCAGTAAAATTCCCAATAAGACCATTCTTAGTCAGACAAAGGGAAAAAGGTCGGGCTGAAGATGAATGCATTGGAACTTTCAGAATGTCGTCCACTTTTTTTACAAATCTGGTGAGGCTTGCTTCATATCCTTCAAATAAGAGGATATCAGGATTGGAATTCTGCAATATCTGGGGGCATAGGAGAATTCGATGGTTCCCCCACGCCGGAAACCATATCAATACAGTACACCCGGAATTCAGCCGCTACACAGAACCTTAACTGCATAGCAATTTCTTACCATTTAGCAATGTTACTTTTAGTAACAATATATTATTAATAACAATATATTAAATAATAACAATATATATATATATATATATACTAACAATATATATTATATTATAATATAATATAATAACAATCTCCTAAATTTGAATGTTGATTTGTGTGTAAAGCATACATGACACAAGTTATAAATTCTATAGAAAAGGCCATGCATAGTACAGGTTACAAATTCTATAGTAGATGGATATATATATACTAACAATATATATTATAATATAATATAATAACAATCTCCTAAATTTGAATGTTGATTTTTGTGTAAAGAATACATGACACAAGTTATAAATTCTATAGCAAAGGCCATGCATAGTACAAGTTACAAATTCTATAGCAGATGGAAGTTACAACTGGCAAGTTGCATGCATAGCACATTATTATAGCATAGGCTATGCAACACCTGCATTCTCACAACTTACAATCACGGGGATTCTTTGGAAATTGGATTGTATCACGCCCTGCAGGTTGAAAAGTGAAGGTTGAGAGGGAAGTAAATATCAAGGATTCATAAACATTATCCAAAACTTGCATGCAACTATCCAGAGAGGTGAGGCTCATTAATAAAATTGCAATTGCAGTGATGGAAATTTTCTTCGTTTGACTAAAGCTAGAAAACACCTTCTTGCACACTTATTTTCTCATTATATTTGGCTTTTGATAATCCACATTTAAATACCTTCCCACCTATGTTTTTAATGTCTTTCTGAATCTTCCCTGGATGGGGTGACACGAAGCACCTATGTGCCACGTCCCACAGGGCCTGGCCAAGCCATAAATAAGGGTGGTCGGCTCCCATCCCCTCGACATTAAGAATGGGAGCCAACCATTACTGCAAGCCCATAGCCATGATACCCTTCACTCATATGAACAGTATGGAAACCATTGAATTCAATGCTTGGGAGGGGGTTATGGAGGTTTTCCTATCGTACCCTCCAGTTTTTATCTACCTCTGCATCTGCATCTTCTCTCCTCATTCTTTTTTTGGCTCACACTAGGCCAACATTCTAGAGCTTGGGAGCGGCCTCTATTGCATCCACGAGGAATTGTCCATTAGATTCATCCTCACGATGCCCAGGGACCGAGGAAAGCCACGTCGCGGCCCAACCTAGTACGCCTTGGCTGTAAGGTAGAAACAACTGCAAAAACTGGAGCAAGCACTTTCAATTGCTCGCACCCAAAAATATCGACTTGCTCGGAGTGATGACAGAGACACAATGGCCTTGAATCCTCCAACTGTTTTGGCAGGGGAGGTCATCCTGGAAGAGGCAATTCATCTCCCTCCGGAGAATTTTCCCTTCATGGGACTTGAGCCTCCAATTACCCTCCCTGGGAACAAAATTCAGGCTGATGTAGGGATAAACAATATGGCTTCAACTGTGGAGGACTTCCCCATTTTTTACATTGAGGAGGAAATCCTGGACGAGTACCTCCAAATGGCCCAGAATGACTTACTCTCGGTGGATCTTTCTCTACCCACAGTCTCAGAACTCACACCACAGAGCACAGGGAAGGGAGTAGAAGGCGGGGATGGGGAGCGAAGCATGACAACGGGACACCTGGAGGATGTGATGGAGGGAAGGTGGGTTGCAGCGGGGGATGGACACTAAGAGGAAGCATTGGATGGGAATACGGTGAAGGAGGGTGGCGGAGTCCTCGCGCCACTTCCTATTCCAACACCCTCAGATCAGTGGTGTGTCCCTCTGCCCTTCTTGCACCCGGACCAACTCGATTTGTGGTGCCATATGGTAGACCAAGCCTACCATAGTGCACTCATCAGTCAATGCATGGACATGATCTATGAGGCCTTCTCAGATGTTCCAGCAAATCAAAAGTGTCTGACGTGTGTGAGACTCTACGCCTTGCCAGCTTGGAACGGGATGCCCAGTGACAACCCCGACAATCAAAACCTCAACGGGTAACAAGGTGACTAGATCTAACTTCTGGTTTTGGTTAGTTTCCCAGATCCAGTTGGGGGTTATGTCTATTAACTCATCTTTTATGTTTAGTTTCTTTTTAGTTTCAGTGGTCATGGACTATCCTACAGACTCTGGACCGCCACTTGTCCTGGTTTCCTCTGGGCAGGGCAGATGGCGGTCCACATTTTTTGACAATAGTCATCTAGGGCTGCCAACTATTCCTGTTTCCACCTTTTGGCGGAACAACTGGCAGCCCAAGGACAACTGTATATTTTGTTATGATATAATATGAAGGATCCACTCTCTCTTTTTACTTGAAAAAAAAATGTCTTTCTAAATCTTGATAATAAGAATAAACATGGTTGCAACCGACCTGTCACAAGATCTATTTTATTTCATTTAGAAAACATTAATAGTTTTTATTTTAAAAAGCAAATCCAAAATAATTCAATAATATTTATTATTTCATTATATTAATAACGATAATTATTTCAAATTTTGCAATCCATAACTTTTATTATTATTTTTACAACAACCATTGGTAACTTTTGTTGAATTATTTTTATAATTGCAAGTTTCAGCTATACGTGTAGATTTTAACCTTGTATAATATTTTACTGCAAACAAATTTTCAATAAAAGAACAGAAAAGATACAATGGAAAATAAACAAATTACACATATATTTTTTCCCTGGAAACCCAAACCAGGAAAACCAACATATTCTATATCCATTCATAGTGATACATTGTTTACAATACAATATACATATAGGATCTATCGGCATACAAAACACTAACCTAATGACCTGGATTGGTCAACAACCCTAATTCCTTTACCAGAAATAGAAAACCAGCAGCAAAAACCATGTGATGAAAAGCTGACCAACAATGGGCATGAAAATTGAGGTGACATGAAAAACGAGGCAAAAATGTGACATGTTTCTCGAGGCAAAATTTTTTATCGAGGCACTGCCCCAGAACCCCTGAAGGAGGGGCTTAACGGCACACCCTCAAACCCCCCTACACGCTTGATGCAACGTAGCAAACACTAGAGCTAGTCATGCAAATAATATAACACATACCCAACACTCTCCCACTTGTTGTTTTCTTTGTATCTAGGGGGTTACAAGGTTACATAGTCAACAATCCAGGGAATCAATGCCCATGGATCCTCTACACCAAGAGAAACACTCAATGCTCACAAATTTTGTTAATGAATCTGCAACATTCTTCAAAGTGTCCACCTTCATCAACAACACTTTCTTTTCTTCAACCATGTCTCTCACAAAGTGATATTGAATATCAATATGCTTTGTCTTTGAATGATAAGTCAGGTTCTTTTCCAGAAAAATTGCACTCTGACTATCACAATCTATCCTTACAGCTTGTTGTACCAACCCAATACCTGAACACAATATTTGTAACCATATCTCTTCCTTACTTGCATGAGTGGTTGCCATGTATTCAACTTCTCTAGTTGAAAGTGCCAGTACAACCTGTCTTTTGCTCATCCAACTGATTTCTCCTCCAAATAGGTTAAACACATACCTGTTTGTAGATCTCCTACAATCCATATCTCCAACCTAGTCTGCATCCACAAAGCCATGTATGTTCAACACTCTATCCAATCCTGGTCTTCCTTGGTAGCACAATCCATAGCTTGCAGTGCCACACAAATACCTGTTAGAAAAATAGGATCGTGGAGCAATAAAATAAAACAAATGCGGAAATAAAACACAGAAGATACACAATACAATAGAGACACAGATATACATGGTTTACCCAGTGTGGGCTATGTCCACCAGAGAAATTTTCAGGTTCTTCCTTTATTATTATCCAACAAATGAAGGGATACAACCTACAACACACCTGTTGTAACTTCCTATTCTTTCTCTCACAATCTCCTCTCTCAGAATACAATATTTGCCATGATACATAGCCGCAATACATTTCCCTCATAAAAGAGGGTTTCCTTCTAGGGAAAAAAACCCTAACATAACTTCTATTGTCAGATCTGCGACCTTAATGAACGGTCCAAATTTACAATGAAATTACAATATACATTTACAAGGTAATTTTTCCTTCAGCTTCACCCCCGAATTGCCATCGGGGAACTCTATCCCCTGAACCCTCACCGGGGTCTGCTTGCCCCCAGACCCCGTAGAGGGGGTAACCCCCCTCTACACTCCCCCGCATGGAGGAGTCTACATTCTTCCGGGGTGTAAAGTCTTCATGGGGTATAAACATGGTTAAAAGCAAAGACCTCTAAATCAGAAAGATAATCAGGCTCCACAACCAAAAATACCTTAAAACCATTTTTACTACTGTCCAATGCTCCTTCCCTAGTTTTGACATATACCTGCTCAAAACTCCCACTGCATGTGCAATGTCCGGTCTAGTACAGACCATTGCATACATCAAACTGTCAACTGCACTCGCATATGGAACACAAGACATGTCCTTGTCATCTTCCTGTGTCTTGGGACACTGATCCGCATATAAATTTACACCAACATTAATAGGGGCCTTGATCGATTTACATTCCTTCATATTAAACCTATGCAATATTGTCTTGACATATTTTCTCAAATTTAACCAGAGTTTCCTCTTTTTCCAATCTCTTTTAATTTCCATGCCCAAATTGAACTTTGAAGCATCAATATCCTTCATGTCAAATTTAGAGGACAACTGATTTTTCACATCCTGGATAATCTCCTTGTTGTTTCCTATCAGCAACATGTCATCCACATACAAGACCAAATAAATCAAATGATCACCAATTAATTTAAAATACACACAATGATCATATTTGCTTCCTGTGAAGCCAAGTCCCATCATATAAGTATCAAAATTTTGATACCATATCCTTGGCGATTGTTTTAAACCAAACAAGGTATTTTTCAGCTTGCAAACTAGCTCCTTTCCCTTCATAGCAAAGCCTTATAGCTGCTTCATATAGATTTATTCTTCCACATCCCCATGTAGGAATGTTATCTTCACATCCATTTGTTATACTTCAAAATCAAATGTAGTGGAAACATATAACATAAATCTTATAGAAGTTAACTTGGAAACATGAGAAAAAATCTCACCAAAATCAATTCCCTCAACCTGGGAATAACCCTTTTCTACTAACCAAGCTTTGTATTTATCCACTTTGCCTTCTTCATTTAGCGTCTTTTTAAATACCCATTTTCTGCCAATGGGCTTTCTTCCATTCGACAACTCCACTAGATCCCAAGCCTCATTCTTATCCAAGGTTTCCATTTCTTCATCCATGGCCTTTTTCTAGAGATTTCCATCCTCTGAATCTACTTCCTCCCTGACAGTTCTAGGATCATCATCAATAATAGACCAAGAAAAATTTGAATGGAAATCAGATGGAGTATACTTTTCAGGTAGCCTTCTTTCTTGAACCCACCTCCTCAATACTGGAGTATGAGGATCTTCTTCTTCTCATTCATGTTCTTCTATAGAGTCTGATTCATTATCCTTTAAATCAAACTCTATTTTATCTGGTTCTTCCTTACTTGGAAGGACTTATTGTTTATCAACATCCTTTATTTCTCTAAATACCACATCTCAGCTATACACAACCTTCTTCGTTTTTGGGTTCCAAAACTTATAACATTTGAGACCATCTTTATACCCAATAAAGATACACTTTTCATCCTTCTTATCTAGCTTACTCTTGTTTTCCTTTGGAACATGAACATAGGCCTCACATCCAAATACCTTGAGATGTGTGAGAGAAGGTTTATTACCAGTGCATACCTCTTGTGGAGTCTTGTCATCCAACACTGATGAGGGTGATTCGTTGACCAGGTAACATGCAGTACCCACTGCCTCTACCCAAAATTATTTCCCTAACCCGACACCACTGAGCATGCACCTTGCTCCTTGATTTTTCCATCAATGTCCTATTCATCATTTCTGCAAATCCATTCTACAGAGGTGTATATGGAGTAGTCTTTTTCCTTTCTATACCGCACTTCTTACAAAATTCTTCAAATTCATTCCCGCGTAACTCTCTGCCATTATTTGTCCTCAACACCTTAATTCTTTTCTCTGTTTGATTCTCAACAAGAGTCTTAAACTCTTTAAGCCTGTCAAAGACTTATGATTTCTTCCTCAGGAAATATATCCAATTATTCCTCGAGAAGTCATGTGTAAATGAGACATAGTACACAGATTTTCCCAGTGATGGAACCGACACAGATTCAAACACATCACTATGAACTAGCTGTAAAATTCCTTCTGCCCTCATTGCACTAGAGGGGAATCTTACTCGATTCTTCTTCCCATATAAAAAATGTTCATAGAAATCAAAATCCATAGAGCAGTTAGACATACCTTCAACCATACCTTTACCGTGTAGTAGTCGAAGACCCTTCTCTCTGATATGCTCCATTCTTTGATGCCACAACACAACCTTTTCTCTAGAGACTGTAGGAGTTCTTTCTTCTTCAACTCCAATATCAGGAACAATGGAACTATTACACCCATGACTAATAGTGCTTCCTTGTAGCTTATACAGAGTTCCAAACCGAACTCCCTTCAACAACACCATTGCTCCTCGAACCATCCTACAGGTTTCCTTTTCAAATATTGTTTTTACCCATGCATCATCCATTTTTCTTACATAAATCAAATTTCTAGCCAAACCTAGGATGTGTAGAACACCAGGTAGTGTTCTAATCCTTCCATATATGAGCCTCAACTTGACTTTTCCTCGACCTATAATTTTGGTTGTCGAGTCATCACCTAGGAAAACATTACCTCCATCATACCTTTCATATTCACAGAACCACTCCCTCTGGGGAGTCATATGAAAGGATGTGCCTGATTCAACCAACCATCCCTTATGATCTGCATGTGTGCTTGAAGAAGCTAAGTACACATCCCCTCCTTCTTCCTTGGAGGTATTTTCTTCTGTAGAAGGAGATTCTTCAGATCCCTTCTTTTTCTCAATGTTGGATCTACACTGCTTCTTCTAGTGCCCTTCTTTTCCACATCTCTAGCATACCTTTACAAAATTTACAGGAGACTTAGATCTTCCCTTAGACTTAGATCTCCCATTTGAGGACTTAGATCTATTTATTTCCTGGGAGCGTCCTCTTGCAAATAATGCATTTTTTCTCTGTCCTCCCATGTTCTTTCATCTCATCTCCTCCAGCAACAAGGATGATACCACTTCATCAAACTTCAAGGAAATTGTATTACTACCTATGGCCACAACCAGACTATCCCATGAGTCTGGTAAAGAGCATAGTAAACTGATACACTTATCTTACGCTGAAATTTTAATCTCAACAGATACTAACTGACTTACCATAGTGTTGAAGGCGTTCAAATTCTCTACCACCGAGTCTCCATCTCTCATCATCGGGTTATACAACTTATTTCTCAGAAAGAGTTTATTTACTAGGGACTTAGACTGATACAACTTCCCCAACTTATCCCATAAATCTTTGGTTGTAGCTTCCTCTGACACATTTAGTAATACTGAATCTAAGAGACACAGTCAGATTGTGCTCTTCGCCTTCAGATCCAAAATTTTCCAATCATCTGTTGAAGCTCCTGTAGGTCTAGTACCTGGATCCACGAAAATCCACTAATCTCTGTCCACCAACAGATCTTCCATATTGAGCTTCCATGGCTCAAAACTTTGCACATTAAACTACTCGATCTCCATTTTCGATTTGCTCGCCATTTATTTTCACCTGAAAAATCAATACCACAGATATCCCATTGTAACAAGGCTTATCACAGTCCCGATTCAAATCCTTGACCACAAAGGTGTCCCCCTGAAGCCAACAAAGCTCTCATACAAAATGTAGATTTTAACCTTGTACAATACTTTACTACAGAAAAATTTTCAATAAAATAAAAGAAAATATACAATGGAAAATACACACATTACACAAAGATTTTTCCCTTGGAAACCCAAACCGAGAAAATCAACATATTCTATATTCATTCGTAGTGATACATTGTTTACAATACAATATACATATAGGAGCCAGTGGCATCCAAAACCCTAACCCAATGACCTGGATTAGTCAACAACCCTAATTACTTAATCGGAAATAGAAAACTATTGAAAAAAACCATGTGCCGAAAAACCGCCCAACAATGGACACGAAAAATGAGGCGACACAAAAAACGAGGAAAAAATCCGACACATTTCCCAAGGAAAAATATTCTCGGGGGCGTTGCCCCCGAACCCTCAAAGGGGAGACTAACACCCCCCCTGTGTGCCCGATGCAATGTAGAAAACATTAAATCTAGTCATGCAAAGAATATAACACATACCCAACAATATGAAAATGCGTTTGGTTAAATACTAGATATTATTATATATATATGTAGACAATTATTACATAAAAATTTTATAACTTTATGTTATGCACAAGTCGTCTTTGTGTTCATAAAAAAAGTTGCTCTTGTATTCATGACACAAGTTTAAAAAACACATATAATACATATTATTTAAATGATGGGCAAAAATAAATATAAAGTGTCACATGAAGGGTAATTTTAAAAACAAACCCATCATAAAAAAGTTACTTGACGGGTAGGAGTGCCCTTCAAATTTATACTCTCGGCACAAGCTCCCTCTATGGAATTATGTGGATTTTGATTACCACTTCATGGAATCATAATAGGAGGGTTACAACTTTGTTGTAGTTTGTTAATTTTTCAAAATTTCATTTTATTTATTATTATTTTTTTAAATTAGTAAAATTTATTATAATTTTATTGTTAATAGGGAGTGAACACTGTTTTTGTTGGTTGTTATTCACAAATGCAAGCTCACTTATCATTATTATTCAAGTAAAAACATGTTACCTAAAATAACTCATTGATGGTTTGTAAGGGGGCAACATTTCACTCCTCTTAGATGGCTTTGTGTAAGGCCTTGACCTTGAATGGCTTTGGGTACCTCCATCTCATAATCATCTCAGTGGTCACTGAATGACATGGACAAACTTGATGTAAAGTTGATGTCTAGAAGAGTCAATTTTGGAGTGCCTTAGCCCATTGGCAAGGAACACAACATACATGTTGGATACCCTTTTTGATAAAATAGGCACACTACAAACCTTGGCAACTCTCATTAGTTGGTTAGACCAAGAAAAGGTTGGAAGGGAACTTGGTGAGGAAAGGAAAAGAGGGTTGCCACAAGCCACCTCGTTCATAGACATGCACACTGCATGACAGACAAAGTGGCATAGATAAATTGTCTCGCTTTTATAGACTTGGGTGCTTGGGCTACATGTGGACCCAAGGAGTTGTGCATTCCACACTACGGGGTTGCAATAGATGGAAGAAGTCTCTTCAAGCACAAGTATTCGTGGAGCACAATCATGGGATGCACTTATTGGGCGTACATCCACCAGGCATGTATCCATTGGATGCATTGTTAGGCACACTTGGGTGCACTTCCTAACACACTAGGCATAGTTGAGAACACATGTTGAGTTCACTTGTGGGATGTAGATGGTCAACAAATAAGTCATGAAGGGGCCAAAGGCACCATCGGGCACAATGTATGTTGGAAATGTGGACACTTGGGTCCACTTATGCTCAAGGGGATTGAAAGTGCAAGACATGTCTTGTATAAGTAGTCGATGCCTCAAAGGTGCTAAGGAATCAATTATTCATCATCGTTCACCAAAAGTGTAAAGGAGCTCTTTGATTGTGTTAAGTTCAGGGTTGCACATCAGGGTGAATTGCATTGGTTGAGTGAGAAGAAGAAGACAAGACCTGTACAAGTCATGGTCGTGGTTGCTTTAGGGGTTGGATTGTACAGGTCTATTAGGTAGTATGAAAAAGGTCGTATTGTCTTAGAATCATTGTACATATGCAATAGAATTGTAGGTAGAATGATGTAGCTTCGTTGTTGTATATCTATAAAATTCTTCATCTAAATAAAGATAAGGAACCTACGTTGGGTGTCGCCTATACATGTGCGTTGTGGACTCTTTATGTGTTGGATGTCACTATTCCTTACTTTGTTTTGGCTAAGTATTGAATAATTGGCTAAGCATTAGTAGTGTTAGGATGTTTTAAATACCACGGTTGGATGTGTGCGTATTGTTGAATGAACTTGGTTGAGTAGGAATTAACTGCATTTGACATATTGTAGCTTAAGGTGAAGTTATGGGTAGAACTTAAGTGAAGAGGAATAACATGGTTGTAGTGGGTACATGTTGACCAAGATGTTACACATTATTTTCGTCATCCCTATGACCGTTAATGATGTAAACCTATATGTTGCCTTCAGAGGGGTCAGTGGCCTGAATTCCTGAAGAAAGAAGGGAGAAGAACTTTTCCTGAGAGAAGAAGTTGTGTTTTCCTCTAGAAAAACCCTATTAAAGAGGATTTCCACAGGCTGCTCTATACACAAGGTGCAGAAATGCCTGATTTACCCAAGTTGTACTAAAGCCAGGCTGCAAAGTTTCTGCAGGCTGCACCATGTCTGGGGTGTGGAAATCTTCGTACATGGGAAAAACAAGCATCTTTTGGATGCTTCTAGAAGGAGAAGCTTCTATGGTGAGGTGGCCTTCGAATGGTTTGGATATTACTCACTTTCATGATTTAGTGGGATCATCCTAACCTCCTCACCTTATCCTCTTCATCTTATAAAAGGAGAGGGGCTCTCATGGAGAAGGTTAGTTGGATTGAACTTGAGCTTGGCTTGGGATTAAGCTTGGAAGAGGTTGTTTTGGCTTGAGTTTTGTAGCTTGGTCAGAGTGGTTTTAAGCTTAGCTTTGTTAAGATAGATTGTGAACAACTATCAGATCCATGGTCTCAGAATCCTTGGAGAAAGAAGTGTGTGGGAAGCAAGGAATCGTTGGAATGAACCTTGCGACATCAAGGCATCCGGTTGTAATCTCTCTTCCTATTATTAATATAATATAGTGGCATGCTTCTTTCCCATAGAATTTTATTGCATAATTCCTTGATCATATGCATAGGTTGTCATTGAATATACTTTCTCCACTTTCACTTTGGTTGGTTTTTGTCTCACTACAGGATCAATATCACAAGAGCATCGGAGCGAAACAGGAACAACAAAGACATAAGGAAGCGACACTTAAAGGTATGTCTCTCATCTTTTGTTTGGTAGTAAATTCAATGATTAGAGCGTAGGGAAAGCACCATATTCTGTCTTGTTTTGTTTTAGATCTAGGTGGATCTAGGGAGATCAGATTATGTCCGCATTTATAGATTTATCCAATAACAAAATTGGTGATTCCACTGGGGAAATAGTGTTTTCCTAGTTTTCCTTGTTTTCTTGCTTTGTTTGCTTGGGATATGTTCTCTGAGTCTATGGGGGATCCATCCAGATTCTCTAAACCTGAAAGTTATTTTAGTTCCTTTTCCCTTTTTCCAATTTTCTCTGGTTTACAGACATTTCCGCACTATACTCTATATACATCCTGCGGAAACCTTTGGTCGCCGCACCCTACCTATTTAGGCCAGTGAAAAATTTCCGCACCCTACCCATTGCTAGCCTGTGGAAAATATTTATTTCTACATTGTAGCCTATTGTTGGCCTGCGACGGTGTCTGACAATTTTTTTGAATTGGGTCTGCTTGTCTTCTGATGCCCAGTTTTGATTTGATCACCTGGGATGAACTTTTGGAGCATGTATTTGACTGTTTACAGTCTACTTGACATTTTTTGAGCTTCTTTTAGCCATCTTTGCTTTGTTTGTTTTTGAAAGATTTGGTCTCTTGATTTGAGTGTCTTTCAATTACAAAGTATTTGTTTTTCTTTAGAATTGTTTAATGAAAGACTTTCTTTTTCTTTTATCGAATAGTTCGCGTTAAAAGAGAAACTTTGTTTGGGTTGATTTTGTTTTGAAGAAGTTATCTATTGATTTTAGTGTCTCTTTGAAACATAAAATTTTTAATTTCTTGATTTACCTTAGGTTGGGTGCATCTTTGCATTTGAAGTAGCGAAATTTCATGGTTTTTGGCATTTCTCTTTGGGGCCAAGAATCGTGTATTGGTGTATAGTCTCTTTGGCTCATTTCTTGAAGTTCTTGATTTTGATGAGTTTAAAATTTTTGGGACATTATGGATATGGGAATGATAAACATTTTGTCCTTCTCATAATATAGCTTTCATTGAAGTGAAATATTTTCATTCTCATTTATTTTCATTGTTTAGAGTCGATCAAAACATCATCCAGTCCACACCATTTTCCTCTTGAGTAACAACAACCTTAAAATAAAATGCTTATAAATTTTGATTAGACATTTTTTTATTCTCTAGTAGAAAACTTACATTAGATTAGTCATAGGTCTTTGGAATAGGTGTGAAAAATAACTTTCCAAAGCTGCAAACAAACATAGAATCTTGAGTTAGGGAGCAGTGAAATCCACTTATTACATTTTTTCCTAGGAAGCCCTTCTAACACAAGGGTCAATCACGAGGTCGCATTGAGTCTGGCTGAGTTACTCACCCTACTTTGTTGGTCTTGGTGTAGATATTGCACGTATTATGGGGGTCGCTTGAAGGTATACCCACAATGATGAGTGGAAGCCTTTCAAGTTGATTTCGAGCTAGATACCCTGCCTTTGTGTGTGTATCGGACTGTCGATTGTTTCCCAAGGCATCATTGTAATGATTGGTGACCTTAGTGGCCTATCTTCTTAGGGTATTTACACACGGTGACTATGGAGGGGCAAGTCTTCACGGTACCTGGAATTGACGTTGGCCAAACTCACTCGAGCTCCTTGGAGGGTATACCCACGATTATGTGTGGGAGCTTGCACCAAGGTGTAAGTTCGTTAAGCAAGTCATCAACGTAACTTTTACACCCACTCTATCTCAACCCCTTCTTACTTTCTTCCCGCGACGTTGGATTTCATCACCAACTAGTGTGCTCATTGTGAGAAGGTTTTGTTTGCTTGCTTGCTTACTAGATTTTTAGCGTGTGTTGTTTGTTCTCCCTAGCAGACTCTAGGTTGGATCTTTATTTAATGGTGTCCATTCCTGGAATGACCAATAAAGGAACCCCTATTCCAGGGGAACCTTTTGTTATTCCTTCTTACGGGAACATTGGTCATTCTCACATCACTACTTTGAGCCTTCCAGGTCTCACAATTGGATTACCAGTATGGTTGTTTTCCACTTAGGTAATCCTGAATGCAGCTAGTGCTTATGTTGTAAGCACTTCCCCCCAAGAACATCAACCTCATGTTGATCCTTCGCCTTCTTCACCAATAAGATCTTCTTCAACTTCTCCACTTGCAAGGTCTTCTTCCATTTCATCTTATTCATCAAGTGAAATATCTGAAGCTAGTAACTCTATGGATAAGAAGAAGAAGAAGGGGAAGAAGAAGAAGAAGAAGAAGAAGAAGAAGAAAAATAAACAAGGATATAAAATTCCAACCACTGTCGGACGTGTTGAAAAGAAACCAATTACTGTTGATTGTGTTGGGAGTGTTGATGATGTCAATATCACCCAAACAACCCATAAACCCAGGTACCCTTGCAGGATTTTTAAGGGTAGCCATCTTCTTAAGGATTTCCCTGGTCTATCCAAGATTATAGAAGTATGGTCTACACACCCTCACCAACCCATGTTGTCAGCCTCTGAACAACATGCCTATGACCTCCCGTCAACTAGTCAAAATACCATTGGGAAGAAGAAAAGTAGAGTCAAGTTTCCTTGTAGGTTATGCGGAGGGAGTCATCAAACTCACCTTTTCCCTCGTATGGATGAAGCCTCAAAATTACTAGAAGACATGATTGTTTCATAGACTCAACTTATAGCTTCTTATTGCAAGCTTTCTCTCAACCCACCTGTAGTTGATGGAATGATCAATCTGGTTGATCAGGTAGTCAATATGGTCACGTCCTTAGTTGAACCGATTGACCAAGTGGTCGATCCGATCCCATCTTCAGTCGATCCCACTCTCTCGTTAGAGAGTGCAACCCAAGTGGTTGATCTGATCCCATCCTCGGTCAATCCCACTATCCTGTTAGAGAGTGAAACCCAAGTGGTTGATCTCATTCCACCCATTGACCCCATTCTTTCCTTGGAGAGTGCAACCCAAGTGGTTGATCTCATTCCACCCATTGACCCCATTCTTTCCTTGGAGAGTGCAACCCAAGTGGTCGATCCGATCCCATCCTCGGTCGATCCCACTTTCCTATTGGAGAATGAAACCCAAGTGGTTGATCTGATCCCGTCCTCGGTCAATCCCACTCTTCTGTTGGAGAATGAAACCCAAGTGGTCGATCTGATATCATCATCGGTCGATCCTCCTCTCCCGCTAGAGAGTAAACCTGATGCTACCCACATTTTTATTGTTGATACAAACACTACCATGCTAGGGGGAATTCCTCCTTCTCCCATGGAACCCCCTCCAAGTAATGAGTCCATCCTTTTTTATTGGGGTGTGCTAACTGGACCTTGTCTTCTCTCTCACATTCCTTTCAATATTACAGTACAGGTTTGTGGTCGGGATGTTCCTCAAACGTTGATAGATGAAGGTTTGTTTGTTAGTATTTTTTCTTCTATTGCTTGGAAAGATTTGGGTTATCCTCAGCTTGTGCTGGTTACCCAGACTTTGTTTGCTTTTAACAGAAGAACCAGTCAACTTTTAGGGATCCTTCCTCAGTTACTCGTAACTTTGGGAGGGAAAACTGTCTCTGTTGATGTCATGGCAGTCCAAGACCCTTTGGATTTTGATTTACTTCTTGGGCGAGATTATGTCTATGCCATGAAAGATATTGTGTCCACTCTTTTTCGTGTGATATATTTCCCACACAATGGAAGAATGGTGACTATTGATCAACTTTCATGTCCACAAATTTATGTCTTACTCCAAGACCTAAATGAAGTTTCAACTAGATAGTATTCACAAGAAAGCTAGTATCTCTTGTGGTCATTACTAAGGTTACTTCTAGTGGGGTCATGTTGTTTCAATTAGCATATAACGATAGTCCCATACATGAGACTAGATAACCATGTGATTTCATTTTTCCATATCTATTGTCTGATATTCGTTTGTTGGCCCTGACTTGACCATCAACTCAATGAACTCCCTAAACGGTTCTTATATGCATTCGATATCGCCCTTGCCACAGGTCAATTATGTGGTGTTGTCTCTCATGCCTTCAACTTCCGATGCAGATGACCCTCTCGTTGTAATCTCAGTCTCTTATGACTTAGATTCGGTAGTTGACATGGTGATCTCTTCAATAGGGTCTTTCGAGTTTGATCTCCTTGCCCCTATCGCGACCCTCGACATGGTGTCCTTCCAAAGTGTTGTTCTTCCATCGAGTGAAGATCTCTTGGAGCCCATGACCCAGTTTTGTCCCTTGACATGGTGTCCTTCCAAAGCATTGTCCTCTTGGAAACCATGGTTAAGAAAGCTTTGAGCATGGTTTTCTGATTTCAAGCTCGTTAAAAAATGAAACCAGTGGCGAGGATAGTTTTGCATCTCTGTGGAAACCTCGTTAAAAAATGAAATAGAGCCTATGCGCATAGCTTTTCTCTTGTGTCAAGCTCGTTAAAAAATGAAATATAGGTCTAGGGATTGAACTTGGATTATGTTGGCACACCTAGTGTCACTCCTTGATTTCTCTATAAATTCCAGGATCTTTGTGAGAAATTCTACATATATGTCGAGCTCGTATTCCCTGGAATTCTGGTTCTGTAAGTTCATCTTGGCGAAGTCCTGTTCAGAAATTCTTTATCATCTGCGGATACCTTGAGTTCCTTATTCTTTTTAAATTATGGGGTCCCCTTCAAAGACGAGACGAGATCTACGAGAAAGACGGAGTGCCAGGTCTTAGCCCCAACGTGCTTGGGACTCTTTATTGTTGGCTCCTTGTGTTCTTGAGACTCCAACGAGAGGTACAGGTATCTACCCGGAGGCAGTGTCAACATCCATGGAGGAGCTTGGGATGGTCGCAGATACGTCCGAAAGAACCATGCTGGAGATTGTGCCTTCTTCTAGTCCGAAACCGCGGAGAAGAGGAAGGCCTAGGAAGAAATCTTAGGAAGGAGAGGAGGACCGCCACAAGGAGTCTGTGATGCTTACCAACTGTTTGGAGTTGGTCAGGACTATTGGCAAAGGAGGCAGGAGAAGAAAGGGGAGGGAAGAAGCGTCGGATACTCCCGCCAAAAATTTTGCTCAGCAATTAGAGTGAGATCAATTTGCAATAGCCAAGATTTACCAAGAGAATAGAGAATTGTGACGTTAGTTGGTGGTGAAAAACCAGGTGATACCGTTGTCGCAAGGTCATGCAGGAAGCACCGTTTGGCTGCAGAGGCAACTTCGGGAAGCACAAGACACGATTGTACAGTTGCGCGAGGCATAGAGGATGGCAGTGACAGCGAAGCATAAGACATCACAAAGTGAGAAAGACATTCTAAGAGAGGACCAACGCACATGAGACATATAGTTGGCGGGTTCTCGCTCTGTGTTCTTGAAAGTGTTGTTTAACACCTCTTTGTCTTTCTTTTTTTGTAAATTTTTTTAATCTTACGGCGACCGGGCCGGTTAGCCTAGTCGTTGGGGTTGTCTATTCATATGTAAACCAGGTCTGTCAGAAGTTTTGATTGTGTATATGAAAATAAAAGAAGGTGTTTGAATGTATCATGCTTCTTTCAGATGTGAATCAAATGTGTATTCTTATTCAAGTCTTTTACGTAAATTATTAGATTTTTTTTTGGATCATTGTTATTACGTCGTGAGTATGTTAATGCTTTTCTTTGTAAAATCTTTGATATCAATTAATACTTCCATGGAATTATCGACTTTGGTTACTGAAAATATTTAATCACGGGGGTCGGTAGTGTCACTTTTATCTATGCGCAACGCTTACGATCGCACTTTTTTTCTGAACCTGAAAAGATTGGCTTTCGGTGAAGTCATTTTCGAGGTTGTTCATAAGAAAGAAATACTCTTATCGGCCGACACCGAAGAAGGTCGACACTCAGTTGATTTGAATTCCCAAATGATTTTCGCCACCTTAATCTTTCGCCGATGCCGAACTCCTCAAGTGAGCCGGGAGAATTTTGGGTCGCTGATGTTGGAATATTGGTTGTTGTCATTGATGTCAACCCTAGTCATGGG
>JZKD02S1078222.1:201326-226916 GCA_000966675.3 Picea glauca
ATACCTCTTCAAACAAAGCTATATCAGACAGAGAGATCCCTCTCTGAGTCTTGGAGGGCTAGATCCAAGACTCGAAGTGGTTTTGATGTTGCCTCTGTGACTGCCTCACAACCTTAGGCAAATTACAGAGTGCTAACAAGGTCTTGGGACATTAACTTATTTCCTTATGTCTGAGGAAGACGAGCTCTTAGCCAATTAGACACAATTTTATGTCTTACTCCAGGACCTAAAGGAAGTTTCAACTAGATAGTATTCACAAGAAAGCTAGTATCTCTTGTGGTCATCGCTAAGGTTACAGTGGGGTCATGTTGTTTCAATTAGCATATAACCATAGTCCCATACATGAGACTAGATATATTCCCATACATGGTTCTCCAAATCTTGCGATCTGGCCAAATTATCGATGGGCTATTGTATCTTCTGTTGGAGGCTCTTCCTAAGTTAGGACAATTATTTTTTTGTATTTCTCTTGGGTGGGGCTCATGTGAGAGATTCAAGTCAGTATAAACCAAATTGACAAACAATAGGACATAAGTTTAAACTATTGGGAAGAGGTCAAACTTGGGATAACCCACTGCTTGAACATGCAGACAACGATTTTATGCCAAAAGGCCTAGTAATAATACATCAACCAAATGAACATCCAATTACTATCCGAGAGAACAAATTAACAGAAAGAAAACACATATGTAATCAGATCATGGTAAGCAAAATAATTCATCTACCATAACATTCATCACATAACATCACAATGATTTATCTTCATCATTTAAAGCAAAGAACATCAAAACATTGCACCAGATAACTTGACAACATAATCAATTTCTCTTACTCATTTATTGCAACGTTCATGGAACATCAAAGGAAGTATTTCTTCTCCAACTCCAATCACATACATCTGATGAAGATAGCTTGTCTTTCATCCAAAAGGACTTCTCAATTCATAAAAGTCTCAAAATAATTATCAACAACTAAAAGAAAGAGTTCTTGCAACAACCATCGACCTTTGACTCACTGGTCAATGTCTCTATTTATAATATAAATTTTAACAGTAATTAACAGCTAAATACAATTTGAGCTAATAAAAAATCACCACGTGGGGTTATCATCTAACAGTCCACCCGAGATGTTTCTTGAAAAGGGGTGGATTCTTTCATAATCAGACCATCTGATAAAGAGTTCTTCACAGGTGTTGGCCCATGGAAATCTGTGTTGTTCCATTGGAGCCGCATATATCCCTCTGATGTCTGCCGCGTGCGCCCAATACTTTGCGAGGTTGAAGTTCAATTGGCGAAACATGGTTAGGGCTTTGATCGGATGCACTATGAACTGTTGCACTTTCCCTGGCTTTGCATCGATGACCTTTGCACATTCTTTGGCCCATAACGCATCTTGTTCGGCGAACAACTTGATTATTTTGTTTAGGTCAATCAACACATCGAGGGTGCTGAAATCGGGGAGCCCGACATACTTCATCGCTTCGGTGATTCAGTTTTGGTGTTTCTTTCAGTTCTTCGGCAGGGTCATAGGATAGACTCTAGTCGGTAACCGGGAAGGTTCTTCCTGCAATTAAAACATAAGTAGTTTAGTGATTAAGCAACCTATGATAAGACATAAACAAACAAAAATATTAACACGTACCTACGTAGCTTGCTAGTCTCAGTCATTTTTAATATTTACATGATCCTAAACGTTGCCTTTGAGTGACCTGTGAAGCCGTCACTCCTCTTAGGTTTAAATGATTACATCAGCATGCCATAGTGTGGCTAATCAAGTATGATAGACATGAATGTATAAATTATCATAGTAATTACTTGACCTTTGGGGTAAAAAAAAGGTGTCAAGGACGAGTTATGTGCATGTGTTCTCCCAAGAGGTCGGATATCGTACAGAGAAAGTTGTTAAATGCCTCTAGAACCCATACCACCATGCGTGCCAAGCTTCATTCATCAATAACAGAGGTTCGAAAGTTCAAAAGGATCGAAAGGATCACACTGCATGTTTTCTTGCAACCTGATCGGTGGTGCTTTCATGTTCTGGATCGCATTCGTCGATCAGTTGTGGTGTGATGATTTTTCAAACATCATGTCGCGAGGCGGAGGTATTATGTTGGCACACCTAGTGTCACTCCTTGATTTCTCTATAAATTCCAGGAGATTTGTAAGAAATTCTACGTATATGTCGAGCTCGTATTCCCTGGAATTCTGGTTCGGTAAGTTCGTCTTAGCGAAGTCCTGTTCAGAAATTATTTATCATCTGTGGACGCCTTGAGTTCCTTACGCTTTTGCAATTATGGGGTCCCCTTCAAACATGGGACAAGGTCTACGAGAAATCAAGAGTGTCAGGTCTTAGCCCCAACTTGCTTGGGACTCTTTCTTTTTGGCTCCTTGTGTTCTTGAGGCTCCAATGAGAGGTACAGGTATCTACCCGGAGGCAGTGTCAGCATCCACAGAGGATCTTGGGATGGTCGCAGATACGTCTGAAAGAGCCATGCTAGAGACTGTGCCTTCTCTGGTTCCGAAACTGCGAAGAAGAGGAAGGCCTAGGAAGAAATCTTAGGAAGGAGAGGAGGACCGCCCCAAGTCCAAACTGAGTGCACGTCCAACCCTTGAGGAGTCTGTGATGCTTGCCAACCGTTTGGAGTTGGTCGGGACCACTGGAAAAGGAGGCAGAAGAAGAAAGGGGAGGGTAGAAGCGCCGGATACTCCCACCGAAAATTTCGCTCAGCAATTAGAGTGAGCTCAACTTGCAATAGCCGAGCTTTACCAAGAGAATAGAGAAATGTGACGTCAGTTGGCGGTGAAAAACCAAGGGATACCGTTGTCGCAAGGTTGCGCAGGAAGCACCGTTTGGCTGCAGAGATGACTTTGGGAAGCACAAGACATGATTGTGCAGTTGCGCGAGGCACAGAGGATGGCAGCGACATCGGAGCATAAGACATCACAAAGTGAGAAAGACAATCTGAGAGAAGACCAGCGCACAGGAGACATATAGTTGGCGGGTTCTCGCTCGATGTTCTTGGAAGTGTTGTTTAACACCTCTTGTCTTTCTTCTTTTGTAAAATTTTTTAATCTTATGGTGACTGGGCTGGTTAGCCTAGTCGTCGGGGTTGTCTATTCATATGTAAACCAGGCCTGGTGGAAGTTTTGATTGTGTATATGAAAATAAAAGAAGGTGTTTGAATGTATCATGCTTCTTTCAGATGTGAATCAAATGTGTATTCTTATTCAAGTCTTTTATGTAAATTATTAGATTTTTTTTTGGATCGTTGTTATTACGTCATGAGTCTGTTAATGCTTTTCTTTGTAAAATATTTGATATCAATTAATACTTCCGTGGAATTATCGACTTTGGGTACTGAAAATATTTAATCACGGTGGTCAGCAGTGTCACTTTTATCTATGCACGACGCTTACAATCGCACTTTTCTATCGAACCTGAAAAGATTGGCTTTCGGCGAAGTCCTTTCTGAGGTTGTTCGTAAGAAATAAATACTCTTATCGGTCGACACCGAAGAAGGTCGGCACTTGGATGCTTTGACTTCCCAAACGATTTTCGCCACCTTAATCTTTCGTCGATGCCGAACTCCTCGAGTGAGTCGGGAGAATTCTGGGTTGTTGATTCCTTGAGCAATCGTTGTGTCTCTTAAGATGGTTTTTTGTTGTATGTTCGAGAGAAACTTAAGACATGAAACATATAAGATAAGCAGATTATCAGTTTCAAACCAAGGTGAAAACAATCAAAGGTAGAAAACAAAGTGGTACCCAAAAGGAAATGGTCATAGAACTTTTAGGGTGTGTTGAGCACTCAACATATACTCTCTCTTCTTTCACTTTGGTTGGTTTGTGTCTCACTGCAGGATCTGTATCACAAGAGCACCAGAGCGAAACAGGAACAACAAAGACATAAGGAAGCGACACTTAAAGGTATGTCTCTCATCTTTTGTTTTGTAGTAAATTCGATGATTAGAGCCTATGGAAAGCACCATATTCTGTCTTGTTTTGTTCTAGATCTAGGCGGATCTAGGGAGATCATTTTATGTCCGAATTTACAGATTTATCCAATAACACAAGCCATTGTGGCCAAGGAAAGGTAGTGTTGCACGACCTTAGGTGTTGAAACAAACTTGGGAGAAACTCAAGTTTGCAAAAAAAAATCGAGTAGATTGTAGGTCCATGACACTTTAGGTCTTGGGCCATTAACTTATTTCCTTATGTCTGAGGAAGACGAGCTCTTAGCCAATTAGACACAATTTTATGTCTTACTCCAGGACCTAAAGGAAGTTTCAACTAGATAGTATTCACAAGAAAGCTAGTATCTCCTGTGGTCATCGCTAAGGTTACTTCCAGTGGGGTCATGTTGTTTCGATTAGCATATAACCATAGTCCCATACATGAGACTAGATAACCATGTGATTGAATTTTTCCATATCTGTTGTCTGATATTCATTTTTTGGCCCTAACTTGACCATCAACTCAATGAACTCCCTAAATGGTTCTTATATGCAGACGGTATCACCCTTGCCACAGGTCAATTATGTGGCGTTGTCTCTCATGCCTTCAACTTCCGATGCAGATGAGCCTCTCGCTGTAATCTCAGTCTCTTATGACTTAGATCCGGTAGTTGACATGGTGATCTCTTCAATAGGGTCTTTCGAGTTTGATCTCCTTGCCCCTGTCGCGACCCTCGAGATGGTGTCCTTCCAAAGTGTTGTTCTTCCATCAAGTGAAGATCTCTTGGAGCCCATGACCGAGTTTTGTCCCTTGACATGGTGTCCTTCCAAAGCATTGTCCTCTTGGAAACTATGATTAGGAAAGCTTTGAGCATGGTTTTCTGATTTCAAGCTCGTTAAAAAATGAAACCAATGGCGAGGATAGTTTTGCATCTCTGTGGAAACCTCGTTAAAAAATGAAACAGAGCCTACGAGCATAGATTTTCTCTTGTGTCAAGCTCGTTAAAAAATGAAATATAGGTCTAGGGATTGAACTTGGATTCTCGAGCATAGTTCTTATCCTGTGTCAAGCTCGTTAAAAAATGAAACAACTTCCCCCTCTCTGTTGAGTCAAGTCTTTTGTCTAGTATTTGCAGCTTCTTTTCCTCCTCCTATGTCATTGTACAAATTGAAGCTTGGGGGGAAATGCTTTCAGCCTCTGAACTTCAAGCTGAAGTTGAGTTGCTATCTTTTTAAGATGGGGGCTAAGTACCAACCATTCCTGTGTTATGTGTTGGGAAGTCCAAGCATAGTTTTCTATGGTTCAAGCTTGTGTAAAAATAAAACTACCTACCTCAAGCATAGTTTCCTCTGGTTCAAGCTTGTGTAAAAATGAAACTAGGACCAAGCATAGTTTTGTTTAGTTTTTAAGCTTGTGTAAAAATAAAATCTATCCCAAGCATAGTTTTGTTTTGTTCTTAAAGATTGCGTAAAAATGAAAACAATATCGAGCTTAGTCTTTGTTCTTTCTCATGCTCATAAATACATGAGAATAAGTTACCAAGCTTAGTCCTTGTGCTTTCTCGTGCTCGTAAATACGTGAGAATGTAATCGAGTATAATTTTATCACTTTTTCATACTCGTAAAGGTTATATGAAAAAGGAACCCCCTGGAGTTCCCTTTAATCTATTTTTCAGACTCTTAAACAAGAAAAGATTGCCGAGCGATCTTGTTATTTTCATGCTCGTAAAAGTATTTGAAGAAAATGTTTGATGGGTGGTAGGTTATCACTTTTTCGGTCTCGTCAAACTAATTTACGAAAAAGGAACTGAGAGAGTTCTCTTTAAGTGTTTTTCAGACTCTCTAAACATGAAAAACCCCTGAGTTTTCTATCTTTGGACTCGTAAAACAAACATTGAAAGACCCATATGGGACCGAACCACTCCTTCCTAGGGTTCGTTAAATATACTCTGAAGGACTCATCCGAAGGATGAGCTTACATTACAAGCATATGCTATCCTCCTCAATCTTGTGTAAAAATAAAGAGGTACTCGCCGTCAATGGTGGGGGAAAAATTGAGAAAGAATATGTCTAAACCTGTATTCTATGGAAGAGTCGTTTTTGAACATGAAACCCGTTCACTTAATTTGTTTCTAGGTTGGAAAATTTGCTTGTCTCTTGATCATACCCCTTTCTAAGATTATAAATTGGTCTGTGATCCCTATTGTTGAGTCAATATTTTCCAAGACAGTTTTTGTGTCGTCAATATGTTCAAAGAGAAGTTCAACCCGGAAATCCTTCTATTGCGTTGGCCATTTCTGTAGTCCTTAAGCCTTCTATTGCGTCGGCCAGCCCTGAGTCAGTCCTGAGTTACAGTTTACTCTGATCTACTTCAAATCTTGTTACCTGTTTCGTGTCATTGATGGGGGATACATTAAGGCCCTCCTGTGACGAGTCTTTTCCTGTCGAATTCAACTCATTATCCAGGAATTAGACTTAGAAACTAATTGGTACATTGGAACTTGCATGACTCAATGGCAGGTTTCCTCGCTTTCGACAGTGGGTTTTCATTATTGACCCTTGATCGGGAGATTTCACCGAGTGTTCGACTACAAATCATTAATTCACACCCGTTGGATTGTACTAGTGTACCTTGGGAGTCATTGACATTAATGGTGATTCCCCTCGCACTTGTTAACGATATTCACTAATGACCGGTAACCAATGGTTTCTACCATGTTCAACTTCAGCACATGTATTCACATGGTTAGATTCGTACTACAGAGAGGTGGAGATGAAGACCCTGAATCTTTTCTCACAGATTCAGGTTGCATTGGAGTATATTTAGTTTGTACTGTTGCATAGATCCACATTGTCTGTCTCATGGATATGTTCAAATTTGAGTCTTTAACACATAGATCCATAATGTATTTTTGGTGGCTATGTTCAGATTTGAGTCATATTGGCATGGATCCATAGTGTATGTTTGGTGGCCATGACCTGTCTTACTTGACATGGATCCTCACACGTCGACATTTATACTTTGAGTCATTTGTTTTCTGAGTATGGGAATGCCTACCTCAGTGATGATATATTATTGTATGGTATTTCCTTGTTTGTTGGCAGGTTTCTGACCGACTGTTCCTTGTTCCCTACACACACTCGACAAATTATTTCAACTATCACTTTGTTCTAACTTCATACTTTGGGGGGCTCTCTGTTACACATTATTTTTTTCATCCCTATGATCATTAATGATGTAAACCTATATGTTTCCTTCAGAGGGGTTAGTGGCCTGAATTCCTAAATAAATAAGGGAGAAGAAATTTTCCTGAGAGAAGAAGTTGTGTTTTCCTTTGGAAAAACCCTATTAAAGAGGATTTCCACAAGTTTCTCTATACACAAGGTGCAAAAATGGCCAATTTCCGTAGGCTATAATAAATCCAGGCTGCGAAGTTTCCGTAGGCTACACTATGTATGGGGTGTGGAAATCTTCGTACGTGGGAAAAATAACATCTTCTCAATGCTTCTAGAAGGAGAAGTTTCTATGGTGAGGTGGCCTCCGAATGGTTTGGATCTTAATCACTTTCATGATTTAGTGGGATCATCCTAACTTCCTCACCTTATCCTCTTCATCTTATAAAAGGAGAGGAGCTCTCATGGAGAAGGTTAGTTGGATTGAATTTGAGCTTGGCTTGGGATTAAGCTTGGAAGAGGTTGTTTTAGCTTGAGTTTTGTAGCTTGGTCAGAGTGGTTTTAAGCTTGGATTTGTTAATATATATTGTGAACAACTATCAAATCCATAGTATCAGAATCCTTGGAGCAAGAAGTGTGTGGGAAGCAAGGAATCATTGGAAGGAACCTTACGACATCAAGGCATCCGGTTGTAATCTCTCTTCCTATTATTAATATAATACAGGGGCATGCTTCTTTCCCATAGAATTATCTTTATTTTATTGCATAATTCCTAGATCATATGCATAGGTTGTCATTGAATATATTGTTGATGGGGCCTAAATCCCCTGACTCAACAGCAGGAACCAAACCCGCCACCGAGGCCCAATTAGACTCTACAGCGTTTGGAGTGGAACAGTTCTCTAGATCTTGCTATCTGGCCAAATTATCGATGGGATTTTATAATCAAATCCCGGTAAGCAAAATAATTCATCTACCATAACGTTCATCACATAAAATCACAACGATTTATCTTCATCATTTAAAGCAAAGACCATCAAAACATTGCACCAGATAACTTGACAACATAATCAATTGCTCTAAATCATTTATTGCAACGTTCATGGAACAGGAAAGGAAGTAATTCTTCTCCAAATCCAATCACATACATCTGATGAAGATAACTTGTCTTTGGTCCAAAAGGACTTCTCAATTCATAGCAGTCTCAAAATAATTATCAACAACCAAAAGAAAGAGTTCCTGCAACAACCATCGACATTTGACTCATTGGTCAATGTCTCTATTTATAATATAAAGTTTAGCAGTAATTAACGACTAAATACAATTTGAGCTAATAAAAACTTGCCATGTGGCATTATCATCTAACATTCTTTCAACAGTCCACCCCAAATGTTTCTTGAAAAGGGGTGGCTTCTTTCATAATCAGACCATATGATAAAGAGTTTTTCATAGGTGTTGGCCCATGGAAATCTGAGTTGTTCCATTGGAGCTGCATATATCCCTCTGATCTCTGTCACATGCACCCTATACTTCGTGAAGATGAAGTTCAATTGGAGAAACATGGTGCGGGCTTTGATCGGATGTCCTACAAACTGTTTCACTTTCCCTGGCTTTGCATCGATGACCATTGCACATTCTTCAACCCATAATGCATATTGTTCGGTGCACAACTTGATTATTTCATTTAGGTCGATCAACACATCGGGGGTGATGAAATCGATGAGCCTGACATACTTCATCGTTTCGGTGATTCACTTTCGGTGTTTCTTTCGGTTCTTCGACGGGGTCATAGGACAGACTCTAGTCGGTAATCGGGAAGGTTCTTCCTGCAATTAAAACAAAAGTAGTTTAGTGATTAAGCAACCTATGATAAGAAATAAACAGACAAAAATATTAACACGTACCTGCGTAGCTTGCTAGTCTCAGTCATTTTTAATACTTACGTGATCCCAAACACTGACTTTGAGTGACCTGTGAATCCGTCGTTCGTCTTTGGTTTAAATGAATACATCAGCATGCCATAGTGTGGCTAATCAAGTACGATAGACATGAATGTATAAATTATCATAGTAATTACTTAACCTTTGGGGTCAAAAAAAGGCGTCGAGGACGAGTTATGCATGTGTGTGCTCCCAAGAGGTTGAATATCGTACAGAGAAAGTCGTTAAATGCCTCCAGAACTCGTACCAACATGCGTGCAAAGAATCATTCATCAATAACGGAGGTTCGGAAGTTCAAAAGGATCGAAAGGATCACACTGCATGTTTTCCTGCAACCCCGATCAACGACACTTTCATGTTCTGGATTGCATCTATTGATCAGCTATGGCATGTCGATTTTTCAAACATCATGTCGCGAGGCGCGGGTATTATGTTGGCACGCCTAGTGTTGCTCGATTTCTCTATAAATTCCAGGATCTTTGTGAGAAATTCTACGTATATGTCGAGCTCGTATTCCCTAGAATTCTAGTTCGGTAAGTTCGTCTTGGCGAATTCCTGTTCAGAAATTATTTATCATTTGTGGACACCTTGAGTTCCTTATGCTTTTGCAATTATGGGATCCCCTTCAAACATGGGACGAGGTCTACGAGGCAACTAGAGTGCCAGGTATAAGCCCTAACTTGCCTGGGACTCTTTCTTGTTGGCTCCTTGTGTTCTTGAGACTCTAATGAGAGGTACATGTATCTATCTGGAGGCAGTGTCAACGTCTACAGAGGAGCTTGGGATGGTCGCAGATATGTCCGAAAGAGCCATGCTGGAGACTGCGCCTTCTCCAGGTTCGAAACCGCGAAGAAGAGGAAGGCCTAGGAAAAAATCTCAGGAAGGAGAGGACGACCGCCCCAAGGCGAACTAAGTGCATGTCCAACCCTTGAGGAGTCTGTGATTCTTACCAACTATTCGGAGTTGGTTGGAACCATTGGAAAAGGAGGCAGGAGAAGAAAGGGGAGGGCAGAAGCGTCAGATACTCCCATCGAAAATTCTGCTCAACAATTAGAGTGGGCTCAACTTGCAATAGACGAGCTTTACCAAGAGAATAGAGAACTGCGGCGTCAGTTGGCGGTGAAAAACCAGGGGATACCGTTGTTGCAAGGTTGCGCAGGAAGCACCGGTTGGTTGCAAAGACGACTTTGGGAAGCACAAGATAGGATTGTGCAGTTGCGCGATGCACAGTGGATGGAAGCGACAGCGGAGCATAAGACATCACAAAGTACGAAAGACAATATGAGAGAGGACTAGCACACAAGAGACATATAGTTGGCGGGTTCTCACTCTATGTTCTTAGAAGTGTTTTTTTAACACCTCTTTGTCTTTATTCTTTTTTAAAATTTTGTAGTCTTACGGCGACCGGGCCGGTTAGCCGAGTCGTCGGGGTTGTCTATTCATATGTAAACCAGGCCCGACAAAAGTTTTGATTGTGTATATGAAAATAAAAGAAGGTGTTTGAATGTATCATGCTTCTTTCGGATGTGAATCAAACGTGTATTCTTATTCAAGTCTTTTACGTAAATTATTATATTTTTTTTTTGGATCATTGTTATTACGTCGTGAGTCTGTTAATGCTTTTCTTTGTAAAATCTTTGATATCAATTAATACTTTCATGGAATTATCGACTTTGGTTATTGAAAATATTTCATCACGGCGGTCAGCAGTGTCACTTTTATCTACGCGCAATGCTTACAATCACACTTTTATGCTGAACCTGAAAAGATTGCCCTCCGACGAAATCCTTTCCGAGGTTGTTCGCAAGAAAGAAATAATCTTATCGGCCGACACCAAAGAAGGTCGACACTCGGCTTCTTTGTCTTCCCAAACGATTTTCGCCACCTTAATCTTTCCCTGATGCCGAACTCCTCAAGTGAGCCGAGAGAATTATGGGTCGCTGATTCCTTGAGCAGTCGTTGTGTCTCTTAAGATGGTTCTTTGTTGTATGTTCGAGAGAAACTTAAGACATGAAATGTATAAGATAAGTGGATTATCAGTTTCAAACCAAGGTGAAAACAATCAAAGGTATAAAACAAAGTGGTACCCAAAAGGAAATGGTCAAATAACTTTTAGGGTGTGTTGAGCACTCAACAAATGGCGATTCATTAGGCGAACGCAGAATCTCTATCCCATAAATCAGATATCTATGATTATTCGTGCTAACTAGAAATATATATATATATATATATATATATATATATATATATATATATATATATATATATATATATATATATATATTATTATTATTATTGGAAGTACTTCTTTAGGGCTTGACCATTCACTGGGAGGGCGTCATGTTCCCCCCTCAGATTTTGCAACCGATAAGTACCTACCTCAATCTTCTCAGCCACCTAAAAAGGTCCAAGCCATAGGCTCTGAAACTTGGAATGCTTCCCTTTGGGTTCATTTACCCTATCCCACTTTAGAACTAAGTCTCTTACTTCAAAATTCTTTTCTTTAGCTTTATGCTTATTGAACCATCTTTTCACTATCTACTTGATGGGCTGAAAATTTAGACTTAGCCTTTTCCCTCTCTTCCTCTAGCATGAGCAGAGTGTCAATTCTTTGTTGCATGGTCGAGGATGTTTCATCGTTAGAATCTTGGGCCAATCGGAGAGATGGCAGATAAAGCCCGTTCGGGAGAATGGCTTCTTTTCCGTAGACCAGGAAGTATGGGGAATTCCCTATGGCTTCTTTGGGTGTGACCCCATCAGCCCATAGGGAATTATGGAGTTAGTTATGCCAATTTCTATGGTTATCTGCAACCGTCTTCTTTAGTATCCTTACCAGGTTCTTATTGGTTGATTCTGCCACACCATTTCCCCGAGGGTAATAATTTGCAGAGTACTTGATTATGATTCCTTTGTCCAAAGAGAACTTTGTCAATAGGGTAGAAGAGAAGTAGGATGCATTATCAAAGACCAGAACAGAAGGGATGCCAAACCTCGTAATTAGTTGTTGTTCTATAAATTGGATGACTATTTTCTCATTTACATGGGTTAGAGGAATGGCCTCATCCCATTTTGTGAAATAGTTAGTGGTAGTAAGAATGTACTTATGCAATTACGAAGAGTAGGGCGTAATTTCTCCTATGATATCCAGCCCCCACTACTCAAAAGATCTAGAGACAGTCACAGGATGAAGTGGGATTCCTACCCTTCTCTCCTTGCCAACACTTATTTGACAAGTAATACAATTCCTAGCATAAGCATGAGCATCTTTGAAAAACATGGGCCAATAATAGCTGACTCTCAGGATTTTATGAGCAGTGTTGTTCCCCACAAAATGTCCTCCAGCAGGACCATCATGGAGTTCCTTCAACACTTTATTGACGTCTTCTCGTTCGATACATCTCAGCAATACCCCGTCATAGTTGATTCGAAAGAGTACAGAATTTATAAGGCGGTATTGTGCGGATTCTAATCTGAGGGCTCTCCTTTCTTTGGGGTTGAGGCTTTCGAGACAAGTCCCATGGTGCAGTAAATAAGCTAAATCCTTGTACCAGGGGTCTCATCCTAGGGAAATGTATGCTTCTTCTCCACACCAAAGTGTTATTTCATTCTCCCACCCAGGATCTTCATTTACTTGATCTTGGGCTTCGGCTGTGAGCTTGCACAAACCTTGCCCCTTTACTAGTTTGGTGGGTTTTATATCTCAAATTCCTAGACTACGGACATCCAGTTCCCTCTTCTTTCTCCCATTTCTTGTTGGGTAAACAAGGATCAGACCGCAGGGTGCGGCACAATCTCTTTAGTGTGATTATTAAGGATGTAAGAACTGAAATGTTTTACCGCCTTATAGACCGTGTAGGCCTATTTGTCTATGGTGGGATAATTGAGCTCATCTCCTTGAAGGTTGGTACTCATAAATGACACCGGGGCTTCGTTGTTGTCGTCATCCTTCTGATTCAAAACCGCGGCTAGCGATTGGTCAGAGGTGAAAGTATAAAGATTAAAGTCTTTATTGAAATCGGGACTTCGCAACACCGAGGCTCGGGATATGGCAGCCTTGATGTTGTTGAAAGATTTTTTTCATTCATCATCCCACTTAAATTCCGAATCTTTGTGAATCATCTTTTGTAAGGGTTTGATAATTTCGGCGAAGTCGGGAGTGAATTTCCTCACGAAGTTGATTTGCTAAAAAAAGGACTACATGGCCTTCTTTTTGTGGGGTAGAAGAAGTTGAGCTATGGATTTAATCCTTTCGAGATCTATGTGAATCCCCACTTGAGATATAACATGGCCCAATAATTTACCCTCCTCGACATCGAAGATAGTTTTCTTAGGATTCAGTGATATACCGTATTTTCTGCATCTCTCAAAAATCTGAGTTAAGTGTTGGATGTGTTCTTCTCTATTCTTTGAATACACTGTTATGTCATCTAAATATACTAACACGCACTTATTTATAAGTCCCCAAAAATCCACTTCCATGTCCCTCTGGAAGGTCACTCCCACGTTAATTAAGCCAAAAGGCATGCGTTTATAAGCGAAGTTTCCCACTTGGTTTGGAAGGTAGTCTTTAATCAGTCTTCCTCTGAAACAAACACTTGATTGTACCCTGAGAAACCATCCAGCAGAGAGAAAATCACTGAACTCGACATGGTCTGTAGGATTTTCTCCATCGACGGGACGAGATAATTGTCCTTTTTCGAAGCTCTGTTGAGGTTCCGAAAATCTACGCACAGTCGAATTTCTCCCGATTTTTTTCTCACTGGAAAGAGATTTGCTACCCAGGCGGAATGTCTGACTTGGAAAATTATCTTCACATTTAAAATCTTCCTTAAATCTTGATACATGAGAGGTTCCAGGGATGGATGATACTTTTGGAGTTTCTGTTGGAAAGGCTTCATTTCGGGCTTCAACGGGATGGTGTGTTGAATAATGCGGGTGTCATACGTTTTTAAATATTTATAGGACCAAGCGAAAACATCCTGGTATTGTCTGAATAATTTGAGGTAGGCTTTCCTCTCTTCCTTAGATATAGTTTTGCCGAGATTTACACGCTTTGGGTTTTCTAGGGTCCCAAGATTTACCGTTTCATGGAGGGGACAAGAGCTACCAGTCTTTGCATTTTTGGGTTCTTTAAATCGTTCGTTTAGATCAAACATAGTCTCTAGGTTAGCTATCCCTTTCAGGATTGTGTGAGCCTTTGATTTATCCATATGTTGGCATGCCCGAGAATCAGTTTCTATTAGTTTCTCTTGGAACTCTTCATCGTCAATGGCGAGATATTTGAAATTGTCTTGATTGGTTAAGAAACTTATGATCTGTTCATCTCCTTCAAAGACTTTCCAATTAGATATGTTATTAGGTACCGATGTCTTGTAGAGCAGTTCCACAGTAAATCAAGAGGCTTCATAATCCTCTAAAGGCGATAGTCTGGAAGCGGTTGTGGCTAAGGAGTCGGCAAGAACATTCTTTGCTCTGGGAATTACAATGATATTGAATGCCTCCAAGCGTTCTATTAATCGATGGACCTCCTGTTGGTAGTTCTTAAGATGAGGTGAATTGAAATGTATAGTATTCCTTACTTGTCTAGCAATGATTTCAGAATCTCCAAAAACTTTCAGTTTCTTGATGCCCAGATCTATGGCTTTCTTTAATCCTTGTACTAGAGACTCATACTCGGCGGTATTGTTGGTGCACTCAAATTCTAGTCTATAGGACAAGAAATGACGTTTACCTTTCTGATCGATAAGGATGCACCCTGCTCCTGACCCTTCTTGCGATTTGGATCCATCAAAATAGAGGGTCCAAATTTGCGAGCAACAATCGCTCCTTTTTCTCCTATCATCGGGGTTTTGTTCTCTGATCTTTCCTTGCGGTAGTCGTAGCACGGGGCTTTGACAAAAGAGAGAATCTTCTATTGGCATTGGGGTTTCTTCTTGGAATATCATTTCGGAGTTTTGAGTAAGCAGAACATTGGACAGGAGAGGAGCAAAGTTTCCGAAGTGAGAATCACAGGAATAATTTCCCAATATGGGGAAATCGGTAGAGGCAGGTTCGTTCGGGGTTTCCATATCAGTGACCGTATGCTTCAAGTATCTCTCCCTGTTGATCCTTATCATGTTCTTATATCCTTTCAATGGTATCCAAAGGTGCGCCCAATCTGTGTTAAAATATCCGTTTAGTTTTTCGGACCAATCTTGGCTCAATAATAGCCCATATGCCTCAGGGATATCCACCACAATGATGTCAATCACCTGCATGAAATTAGGATGAGTGGTTATCCTGATAATCACATATTTGAGTTCCCCCATGACCTTGACTTGGGTCCTGTCCAGTTGTATGACATGCTTATCACTTTTTAGAGGGACAACACCTAATTTATTACAAACAGCCAAGGGCATGACATTAGAAGACGCCTCGGAATCCACCAGACAATTGTGGAGATTTCTATTGAAGAATTCGAACGTTAAAAGGAAAGGTGGTATGAAAGGACTCTCTCTCCTACCTACTGAGTAGGTGCTTATGGTTGGTTTGCTTGCTAAATTTGTAGGGGGTAGATTCTTCCTCTGACTATTGCCAGTGGTCGGGTTTTCTACCGAATTCAGAGCTTGCAACAGAAGGTCTTTCTGCTGAGGGATTCTACATATGTCCATAACCGACACACTGGATTTTAGCTTCTTCAAATCTTCTACTACATTGTAATATAATTTAGGAGAATCCTGAGTATGGATGCTTATAGGTTTTTTACCGGGAGCGAAAGGTATTTTTGGGCGATCGAGAATTAACTTACTTTGCAAGGCACGAGTGGCATCGGTATCTTTTGGGCCGGGTTGACTCTTACTATGTGTTTGTATTGTCGATACCTCTACGGGTTGTTCCCGAGACTCAAACAGATCATTTGAAGACGTGATCACGTCAAGATCCCATATCAGCATGGTTGTGTCTTGTGGTGGGTCAACCTCTTCCTGATCGGCAATATTCAAGGCCGAACTGTTAGATGGTTCGATCAGGGAGACTTCATTCAGAAAACGATTGGACATTAAATTCATGGCGTGGGCCCATTGAGGGAATTCCTTTTCTGATTGGTGGTAAGTACAGAAAGAATCAGATGCAACATTCCCTAGATCAATGTTTAGGTTGTCTGGGAGAGGTTCAATTTCTTTAAAAGGTTGGTTTCTTTTAAATAAAGGCTTATAGGGCCTTTGGCCTTGGTTTCCCTCACCTGCATTTTTTTTCATATCTATAATCTCATTTGATAGTTTCTTGACCATGCATTTCAGGTCTTCTATATCTCCATTTCCCTTATCGGGAGTTGGTTCAGTCGGTTTCCCCGACGGTCTCGTCAAAAGGAGTCCTCTCCTAGGAGGGGGGTGGCTTTCTTTTCTCACTAGAGAGGCCTAGCCTTCTTTACATCCTTTCATATGGAACTCTATCATCTTGGCCTCTTCAAAATTCTCCGCAAGGGTTTGCCTAGCGACTCTTTTAACGAACATGGAAATAGAGGCCGAAAGTGCGTTGGCATAAACCTTGATTTGCAACTCTTGGGTTGGTTTCGCCACGGGATGAAATTTGTTTAGGATAGTTGTGAATCTTTGATTGAAATATTTGACCCTCTCTTTTGGGGTCATGGTGGCTATGAATAATTTGGCCATCAGGGCTCCTGTGGTAGTTTCTTCGGCAAATTTGTCTAGAAAATCCTTTTGGAACTTAGTCCAGCTAGTTATAGATCCTACTGGAAAATTAAAATACCATGTGGAGGTCGAATTCTCAAACGTGTAGGGGAAAAGTCTGCATACTACATCTTCATGTTGAACGTTCACAATCCTGATCGTGAGTATGAATTTCTTGATATGATCTTCGGGCAACCCTGAGGTTTCAGGATCATACTTGGGGAGAAGCTTCTTCGGGTGTCGAGGGAAATTGTGTACGCGTCCAAGGACGGCCACGGTGTCCCCGACCAACCAAGGTTGGTTGTATTCAAGTGGAACTTCTCTTTCCTCCTCATGACCGTTGTTCCCTTCCATATCTTCGGAGTCGGAGTCAGTCTCTCCCTCTTCTGAAAGGTCGTATGGCTCGGAGATGTTGTCGACTGGTGTCTCAGGTATTAGATCAAGAAGTTCTTGGATTTCGGTAATCACAAAATCTATTAAGTCTTCGATGGAGTGTACGAAAACTTCGTCAATAGTGCTGACTACTAGCCTGATTTGTTGTTTCCTTCGAGGGAGGATAGGAGTGAAGGGCAATGCGCTGATTTGTTGGGCGTAGGCTCTGGTAATTCTCTTAAACTGATTCACTTCCTCGTGAGGGAGGGCGTAAGGTATTTTAGGGTGAAAATGTTCTCCCTCGGAATGGGGTGAGCTATCCACTTCGGGAGTACTCAGTAAATGTGGGTTGTCTATAGGATGACTAGCCATGCATGTGGGCCATTATGAATCTGTAGGCTCTTTGAAATGTTTATCTAACTTATATACTCAGCCATTCATTCTTCGGGCCCTCCTTCTGGTGCCAGTTATGTTGATGGGGCATAAATCCCCTAACTCAATAGAAGGAACCAAACCCACCATCGAGGCCCAATAAGACTCTGCAGCATTTGGAGTGGAATGGTTCTCCAGATCTCGCGATCTGGCTAGATTATCGATGGGATTTTGTATCTTCTGGTGGAGGCTCTTCCTCAATTAGGACAATTATTTTTCTGTATTTCTCTTGGGTGGGGCTCGTGTGAGAGATTCAAGCTAGTATAAACCAACTTGAAAAACAACAGGACAAAAGTTTAAACTATTGGGAAGAGGTCGAACTTGGGATAACCCACTACTTGAACATGCAGACAATGATTTTTTGCCAAAAGGCCTAGTAATAATACATCAACCAAATGAACATCCAATTACTGTCTCAGAGAACTAATTAACAGAAAGAAAAAACATATGTAATCAGATCACGGTAAGAAAAATAATTCATCTACCATAACATTCATCACATAACAACACAATGATTTATCTTCATCATTTAAAGCAAAGAACATCAAAACATTGCACCAGATAAATTGACAACAAAATCAATTGCTCTTACTCATTTATTGCAACGTTCATGGAACATGAAAGGAAGTAATTCTTCTCCAACTCCAATCACATACATCTGATGAAGATAGCTTATCTTTGGTCCAAAAGGACTTCTCAATTCATAACAGTCTCAAAATAATTATCAACAACCAAAAGAAAGAGTTCTTGCAACAACCATCGACCTTTGACTCACTGGTCGATGTCTCTATTTATAATATAAAGTTTAACAGTAATTCATGGCTAAATACAATTTGAGCTAATAAAAAATCACCACATTGCGTTATCATCTAACAGTCTTTCAACAGTCCACCCCAGATGTTTCTTGAAAAGGGGTGGCTTCTTTCATAATCAGACCATCTGATAAAGAGTTCTTCACAGGTGTTGGCCCATGGAAATCTGTGTTGTTCCATTGGAGTCGCATATATCCCTCTGATGTCTGCCGCGTGCGCTCGATACTTTGCGAGGCTGAAGTTCAATTGGAGAAACATGGTTCGGGCTTTGATCAGATGTCCTACGAACTGTTGCACTTTCCCTGGCTTTGCATTGATGACCTTTGCACATTCTTTGGCCCATAACGCATCTTGTTCGGCGCACAACTTGATTATTTCGTTTAGGTCACTCAACACATCGTGGGTGATGAAATCGGGGAGCCCAACATACTTCATCGCTTCGATGATTCAGTTTCGGTGTTTCTTTCGGTTCTTCGGCGGGGTCATAGGCAGAATCTAGTCGGTAATCAGGAAGGTTCTTCCTGCAATTAAAACATAAGTAGTTTAGCGATTAAGCAACCTATGATAAGACATAAACAAAAAAAAAGATTAACACGTAGCTTGCTAGTCTAAGTTGTTTTTAATATTTACGTGATCCCAAACGCTTCCTTTGAGTGACCTGTGAAGTCGCTGCTCCTCTTTGGTTTAAATGAATACATCAGCATGCCATAGTGTGGCTAATCAAGTATGATAGACATGAATGTATAAATTATCATAGTAATTACTTGACCTTTGGGATCAAAAAAAGGCGTCGAGGACGAGTTATGCGCGTGTGTGATCCCAAGAGGTCGGATATCGTACAGAGAAAGTCGTTAAATGCCTCAAGAACCCATACCACCAGGCGTGCCAAGTATCATTCATCAATAATGGAGGTTCGAAAGTTCGAAAGGATCGCACCACACGTTTTCCTGCAACCCTGATCGACGATGCTTTCATGTTTTGTATCGCATCCGTCGATCAACTGTGGTGTGCTGATTTTTCAAACATCATGTCGTGAGGCACAGGTATTATGTTGGCACACCTAGTGTCGCTCCTTGATTTCTCTATAAATTCCAGGAGCTTTGTGAGAAATTCTACATATATGTCGAGCTCGTATTCCCTGGAATTCAGGTTTGGTAAGTTCGTCTTAGCGAAGTCCCGTTCAGAAATTATTTATCATCTGCGGACACCTTGAGTTCCTTATGCTTTTGCAATTATGGGGTCCCCTTCAAACATGGGACAAGGTCTACGAGAAAGCCAAAGTGCCAAGTCTCAACCCCAATGTGCCTGGGACTCTTTCTTGTTGGCTCCTTGTGTTCTTGAGACTCCAACGAGAGGTACAAGTATCTGCCCGGAGGTAGTGTCGTCATCCAAGGAAGAGCTTGGGATGGTCGTAGATACATCCGAAAGAGCCATGCTAGAGACTGTGCCTTCTCCGAGTCCAAAACCGCGGAGAAGAGGAAGGCCTAGGAAGAAATCTTGGGAAGGACAGGAGGACTGCCCCAAGGTCGAACTGAGTGCACGCCCAACCCTTGAGGAGTCTGTGATGCTTACTAACCGTTCGGAGTTGGTCGAGACTGCTGGAAAAGGAGGCAAGAGAAGAAAGGGGAGGGCAAAAGCGCCAAATACTCCCGCCGAAAATTCCGCTCAACAATTAGAGCGAGCTCAACTTGCAATAGTCGAGATTTACCAAGAGAATAGAGAACTGCGACGTCATTTGGCGGTGAAAAACCAGGGGATGCCGTTGTCGCAAGGTCACGCAAGAAGCACTGTTTGGCTGCAGAGACGACTTCGGGAAGCATAAGACGTGATTGTGCAGTTGCATGAGGCACAACGGATGGCAGCGACAGCAGAGCATAAGACATCACAAAGTGTGAAAGACAATATGAGAGAGGACCAGCACCCAAGAAAGATATAGTTGGTGGGTTCTTGCTCTGTGTTCTTGGAAGTGTTGTTTAACACCTCTTTGTCTTTCTTCTTTTGTAAAATTTTTTAATCTTACGGCGACCGGGCCAGTTAGCCGAGTCGTCGGGGTTGTCTATTCATATGTAAACCAGGCTTGGCAGAAGTTTTGATTGTGTATATGAAAAGAAAAGAAGGTGTTTGAATGTATCATGCTTCTTTCGGATGTGAATCAAATGTGTATTCTTATTCAAGTCTTTTACGTAAATTATTAGATTTTTTTTTTGGATCATTGTTATTACATTGTGAGTCTGTTAATGGTTTCTTTTGTAAAATATTTGAGCTCAATTAATACTTTCGTGGAATTATCAACTTTGGTTACTGAAAATATTTAATCACGGTGGTCGGCAGTGTCACTTTTATCTATGTTCGGCGCTTATAATCGCACTTTTTTGCCGAACCTGAAAATATCGGCCTTCGGCGAAGTCCTTTCCGAGGATGTTCGTAAGAAAGAAATACTCTTATTGTCCGGCACCGAAGAAGGTCGGCACTCGACTGCTTTGACTTCACAAATGATTTTCGCCACCTTAATCTTTCGCCGATGCCGAACTCCTCAAGTGATCTAGGAGAATTCTGGGTCACTGATTCCTTGAGCAGTCGTTGTGTCTCTTAAGATGGTTCTTTGTTGTATGTTCGAGAGAAACTTAAGACATGAAACGTATAAGATAAGCGGATTATCAGTTTCAAACCAAGGTGAAAACAATCAAAGGTAGAAAACAAAGTGGTACCCAAAAGGAAATGGTCACGGAACTTTTAGGGTGTGTTGAGCACTCAACATATACTCTCTCTTCTTTCACTTTGGTTGGTTTGTGTCTCATTGCAGGATTAGTATCACAAGAGCACCGAAGAGAAACAGGAACAACAAAGACATAAGGAAGCAACACTTAAAGGTATGTCTCTCGTCTTTTGTTTTGTAGTAAATTCGATGATTAGAGCCTAGGGAAAGCACCATGTTCTGTCTTGTTTTGTTCTAGATCTAGCTGGATCTAGGGAGATCAGTTTATGTCCGCATTTACAGATTTATCCGATAACACAAGCTACTGTGGCCAAGGAAAGGTAGTGCCGCATGACCTTAGGTGTTGAAACAAACTTGGGAGAAACTCAAGTTTGCAAAAAAAAATTGAGAAGAATGTAGGTCCATGACACTTTAGGTCTTGGGCCATTAACTTATTTCCTTCTGTTTGAAGAAGATGAGCTCTTAGCCAATTAGACACAATTTTATGTCTTGCTCCAGGACCTAAAGGAAGTTTCAACTAGATAGTATTCACAAGAAAGTGAATATCTCTTGTGGTCATCGCTAAGGTTACTTCCAGTGGGGTCATGTTGTTTCAATTAGCATATAACCATAGTCCCATACATGAGACTAGATATTGTCCAATATGTAGTTTAACCTCTTGCTTATGATGTTTCTTCCTTACAACAAAGTAGTTGATCAATATGTTTTTTTGTTAATATTTGTTTTCAAATTACATAAGGTTGAATACTATTTTTTCTAATTTGGGAATATTAGAGCAAGTTTAATCTTTTGTTTTTCAAATGGGAGTTTGTCCTTTTACAGATAGTAAACTTAAAAATAACGAGGATAATGATAATTCTCTTAAAACTTAAATATTGGGATGAAAGTTTTCAAAAAAGTGCAACCTGATACATATAACGAGGACAATGATAATTATCTTATTGATGCATATACTAAGAAACCCGAGAATACGAAGCACCTTCCATTGATAGAAGCTGCAATATCTTGGTCATATGACAAACGTCGCCATGATGAGAAATGGTTGCCATGAAATAATGCAATGATTATTTGAGTGTTTCCTAAATTTATCTCGGTCCCTACTCACAGAAATGATAAGTTTGTGGAGTTTTGTCGGTCTGAGTTGGTATTGTACAAGCCACTATGTGACTTATACAGAGATATAGGTTAGTCAACTGATGAAATCATACAAAATTGGGAGAACTTTTGTTACAACCCTTGGCATGTTGACCGTAATCCAATACCTCTTGAGGATCCACATGAATATGAAGATGAAGATGAAGTTTTTCTAGATTTGCAAAAAGATTCTAGAGAGCATGAATGGGAGATCATTTAAGGGCTATATAAGAATAAGTTTATAATTGCCAATGAATTTGACATGATTGGATTCAGGGATAGAGATATTATGGAAAATTGAGGTTCTAACTTTGTGGATGAATACTCATCAAATCGTGCAATGAACTTCATATCCCAAAAGCGACAAGACAATGCAATTGTTACTACAAAACGTGAAATCACTTATTCATTTGAGGGTTTGGGGGGAAAACAAAGAATATCATATAATACAATCCTTGAACATTATAGAGGAGGTGGTTGCAGAGAACCTTTGCGTATGATTATTCAAGGAACTGTCGGAACTGGAAAGTCCTATTTAATTGGTGCTATTAAATATGCCATGGAAATTGATTCACTTCCTAATAAGAGCTCCTTACTTCTTTTGGCTCCTACCGGTGTTGCAACATTTAACATATCTGCATCGACAATAAACTCTACACTTTGTATCCCTGTAAGGGACATGAATTGTTTACAAGGGTCGTGTTTGATTGCCTTGCAGGGGGAGATCAAACACACCAAATACATCCTTATTGATGAGATGATTTTTATAGGGAAAAAATTATTAAAAAGTATTGATGCTCGACTTTGGCAAGATTTTCCAGAACATTCAACAATTTTCTTTGAAGGGAGGTCAGTTATATTAGTTGGTGACTTGGGACAACTACCTCCTGTTATGGATAAACCTGCTTATGCATGTGATGGTCCTGTGAAAGAATTATGGAGATCATTCACAAAAGTTGTGATTCTTGATACTATGTTTAGGCAAGATGGACAAAGCAATGATCATAAATGTTTTCAACATCTTCTAATGAATGTCAGAGATGCAAATCCTACTTTAGAAGACCGACAATTTCTAATGACGCATATAGATAGAAAAATGGATGGTTCCACAAAGGAGTTAGTTTATAAGGCAATACATTTGTTTGCAACAAATGATGATGTCCACAATCATAATAAGCATTGCTTGAGAACATTAAATCTCATGGCTGCACATAGTGTTGCTACAAGAGTAAGTAGTAACTATTCAATTGAAACTGATGACGAAAAATTGGACACTGAGTTGCTTATTGTTGTTGGAGCTCGAGTGATGCTTACTTCTAACTTATGGACCAATGCAGGACTTGTCAATGGTGCCCTTAGGGTTGTTAAACATATTGTGTATAATCCTGGAATATCCCCTCCTAAACTTCCCACATATATTTTAGTTAGATTTCATAACTATGTGGGGGTTCCATGGGATGAAGCGTTCCCTCAAATTGTCCCTATTATAGCAATTGAAAGAGGCAAAGAGAGACAAAGACCATTGTGACTTGCTTGGGGATTAACAATCCATAAGTCCCAAGGATTAACATTAGAGAAAACAACTATTAATATTGGGAAGATAGAGCAGCAAGCTCTCACTTTTACTCCCATATCTCGAGTGAAAGCTCTGGATGGTCTTTGATTTCAACCTCCATTTTAATTTGATCGATATGAAAAGATGAGAAAGTGTGCAGGTGGATCTAAGAGAAAAGAAGAAGAAGAGAGATTGAGATCAAGAACTATGTAATATATATGTTATTCAGTGTCTTCAAATATATGTTAAACTATATGTTCATAATATTACTTTGTTATTTTTCACCTTTTTTTTAATCATTGAACATTGTTGCTTTGTTATTATTCAACTTCTTAATGATATGATGTAATATATATGCTAATCAATATTTTCATTTATCACTTTGTTACTATTCAACTTGATAACTATGTGAATTTCGTGAAGTTTTTTATGTTTTGTGACATTTTTAATTATCGGATTGAAAATATACAACATCATAAATGATACTTATTAAATATCATTTAACGAAAAATATATACACAATAGGGACAATTTGAAAAATTTAGACACTGTAACCACCATAGAGCCATCTTAACTCCGATTCTACAAGAGGTGTAAACCCTTCCTTTTACACTCTAAAACGGGTCAAAGAAGAAGAGATTACACCTAGAAAGATACCTCTCAAAACTTCTTAGAACAAGAATTAAGATGGGTATATGCCAGTCTTACTTCCTCAACTAAAATTACCTTGCACTCTCTATTTCTTAAAGATACATGGCCCACCGATGTGTCCAAGTCAAACACTATGAGGACATAACAATACGACCAATCTGCCTACCAGAGTAGAGCGGAGCAGTTAGTGCCGTTAGTTACGCGTTAAAATGCAAAAGTCCTGTCGATGTCCACTTAAATATTGACAGCCGACTAAATGCCCTTTCGATACCGTTTTCGAATATTCCCTTCGGTAAGCAGATTCGGCGTCAATTTCGTCTCTATAAAATTAGAGAGCAACCGAAATTGCGCTCGCTCACCAAACTCAAGAGCGTCAGTCGACCGACCATGGCTTCGAGTCAAACTTCCCCGAACGACTTTTCTGGACTACGAAGTTTCCGAGAGCCATGTCTGGACGTGCCGAATTCCACTCCCGACAATTTAATTGACCATAGATCGTGGAGGAATTGACACGTCCAGACTATGGTGTCAATTTTCTATTTGCTATTGCATTCTGGATATTATTGTTTTCAACAAACTTTATCCGTAACAGCCGACCCTTTTTGTCTATAAAAACATGCTCCCATTGAAGCAAAACACACACTACACTTCACTGCTGTTCTGCAAATTGGATCCTCTTCTTTGCAACAGATTATTGAATTCCAGCATACATACTATATGTTCTCCTACTCTCACCATGAATCCAGAAATTCCTCCTGTAGATCAAGAGACCAAGAAGAACTGTAGAGCGTACGTGACTTTCTTGGCGGGATGTGGCGACTACGTGAAAGGTGTTGTCGGTCTGGCAAAGGGTCTCCGGAAGGTGAAGAGCGCATATCCTCTTGTCGTTGCTGTCTTGCCCGATGTTCCAGAGGATCATCGCCTGCAATTGCGCAGACAGGGTTGTATTGTTCGCCAGATTCAGCCAATCCATCCCCCCGACAATGAAGTGCAATTCTCAATGCCTTACTATGTCCTCAACTACTCCAAACTCCGTATTTGGGAGGTATTTTCAATTCTTGCAAATCTCCATATACATGCCTAGATTTTAACAGCCATATCTTTCCTCAATATCTGAATATAGTTATTAAGAATCTTGTTTTGGGTGGTGGGCAGTTTGAGGAGTACAGCAAGATGGTATATCTG
>JZKD02S1078223.1:0-13170 GCA_000966675.3 Picea glauca
TGATTGTCATCTCATCAGTCAGTTCATAACTTGCTTAATATTTTCTTATCATTGTTTATTAAACCCTACATTTGTATTTGGTTTATAAGCATTGTTTTCTCACCCACTTAAAAGCTATCATCTGATTATTGATCCTTGAGAGCATTGTTTCATTTGATTCTCATTTTGATTGTCTAAATACCATATTGTAATTGAGTTATCCCATTGATCCACACATACAAAATACAAAAACAAGTTTACCTTAAGTTCCCAAGCATCTTTGTCTTACAACCTCAAAGAGTTTCTTGGAGTGATAACACCCACAATAGAATTGGACCACCCCTATGCCTTGGCAAGAAAATGCACCACAACAAGTCCAAAACCAACCTTGGAAAAAAAGTTGGCAAGGAACTGCCTATGGGTCTATGCCTTACCAACCCTATCATATGCAACAGTAATATTCTCCATATCCTACACTAAACCAATACCCCCCACAATTTCAACAACCATATCCCAATCATCTAACTCAACCAAAAATTTCACAATCCCAACAACTTCAATTTACATCAAATCAACCTCCCATACCAACCCAACTACCTGCACAACCCATTGTTATTCCAAACATAAAGTAGCATAGCCTGCTTACAATGTTGAGCTATAGAATTTTCCGGCTGACATCATTAATTCTCTTGGTATTAATGATATGTATCTTAGATCCAGAAAATTACTCAATAATGATGCACCAGTTATTGTTGAAGAACCTACAGAGGAGGTCACTCCTTATTTAATAAACAATAATGATGCTACTAACCCAATAAGTCAAACTTCTTCATCACTAGTAGATCACACAAAGCAATCTAGTACACCAACTTTCCCTGAAAGGTTGGCATTAGAAAATAAAATTATTCCAACATGCTATGATTTATTAGATGAATTGAAGAACATTTGTTTCAAGATTCCATTGTTGCAAGCAATAAAATACATTCTTATTTATGCAAAATTAATAAAATAATTATGTATAAAGAAAACTCGAAGGAAAAAGAAAGACCACAAACAGTTCATGTTATGGGACAATCAGTAGACTTGATGTCGGGTAAAATCTATATGCAAAAATATGTTGATCCCAGTAGTCCAATTGTAAAAATTCACATCAATAACATTGCAAGTGCAAACACACTAATAGATCTAGGAACAAAACTTAATGTGATGATGAAATATACCATGAATAAATTACAATTGTCTAATCTCCGTAATACACCCACAATTTTACAATTAGCTGACATATCAACAATAAAACCTGAGGGTATATTAGAAGATATAATAGTTTCCTTGGATTCTTGGGAGTACCCAATAGATTTCATGGTTTTACAAGAAAAATCTAATTTGGGAGGCCACCCATTACTCCTAGGAATACCTTGGTTAACTACAATTGATGCCTTCGTCAGTTGTAGATCAGGGGATATGACGATTGCATACAAGGATTCAATAAAGAAATTTAATTTATATCCTCCAACTAAAGATTTCACTGAATCTGAATTTTCACAATGCTTTCAAGAAACAAATGATAATTAGGAAATAGTGCAACCTATTATAACTATTGATCAAATCATGAACTTCAAAAATGATATCGAGGAAAATAAAATCATCAATCTTATTAATAATTATGATTTCTCGCAATATCATGGGGGGGAGTGTTAGGGAATGTTTCCCCTATTGATAGGTGAAAATTCCCTCAGATTACCAAACCCATATACCAAGATAGAAACAATACAAGTGGACACTAACATCCCTTTAAACTCATTTTAACCAATCAGAAAGAGAGAAGGAGAAATTGCATAATGTACCTTTTTACGAAGTTTGTCCTCGCTGCTTCCAATCCGTGAGCTTGATTTTGAAACCCCCTGGCATAAATTGATACCTGCAATAGGAAACAAAAATAAACAACTATATCCTACTCTAGTTGACTAGGTAAAACAAATTCATCTATGAGGATTAAATCAACAATAGACAAACATATGCAAGAATACACAATCTTGAAGGAAATAGGCCAAGTATATTCAATGAGAACCAAAAAGAGAATACTTACAGGTCAATTTTGATGTTGCAGTAACCTCTCCAATATCTCCTCATCCAACCCTTGCATGAATGAACCAAGATCAAAATGATGATACTTTATTGATTTCTTTCCCCTTTTCACCATGGAAATGCCTCCAATTTATAGGATTTGAGAGGCTCAACCACCTTGAGTATTTTTGGAATTTGTTGAGGATATGGATCCATAGGTTATGATTCTTTCCTTAGATAGATTCATGGAGTAATACTCAAGCCAAACAAATCCCAACCTTCAAAGCTTCCCCTTAGAAGAAGGTTGGATTCACCTTGATTCCCTCAACCAACATTGGCACCCCCTTAACATGGTGTAGGGAGCACCGATGCTCCCTAAGTATAGGAAAGGGAGCGCCAGTCTCCTTAAATGCCCAATAATTGTCAAAATCCCAAGTGAAAAGGTATGTTTCAACTACCAAATGATGGGGATTTTCCTTCTCACATGATTTAGGAATTGTGACAAGTATTTTCATGGTGTTGATTAAGTTGCAACACTTACTAGAAGTGTATGAGGCATGTTATGACACTTATGAAACTTGCGATAGTTTGGGTGTGACACTTATGACACTTAGGATGTGATTTTTTCACCACATGTGACACTTAGAATGTGATGTTTGCACCATGTGCGACACATTATGCAAGTGTGGAATTTTGACGTGTAACAGATTGCCCCACAAAGTGTGAAGCTAGAAGAGGAAACTGATGGTTGAAACACTTTATATATTCTTCAATGCAAGGGTGGTGGAGTCAAAGAACTTGCTAGAAGCTACAAACAATCATAAAAAATTATTAATATACATTTTATCCTCGAGGCAGGCATACTTATGCTCGGAATATAAATGACTCAAAGCATGGTTGTCGATCCATACACTCCGGATCCATAATGATATTGACTAAGGAGATGGCCACCAAAGATACAATGTGGATCCATTTCTCCATGACATGACCTGATCGCAGCCACGAAAGAGTACACAGTGGAGCTATGATATGACAAGAACATAGCCACAAACCAATACAAAGTGAATCTATGTGATAATATGTATATCAGTCAAATAATCTCCATTGCAACCTGGGCAAAGCACGAGACAAGGTGAGTACTTAACCTAGGTTCTTCATCCCAATCCCAAAACAATACGACTCCATCCATGTGAATAGATGATTTGAAGTCGAACATGGTAGAAACCGCTTGATTACCGATCATTGATGTATACCATTAACAAGAGCGAGGGAAATCACCAATGATGTCAATGACTCCCAAGGTACTTATAATACATTCCAACACATGTGAATAATGAGATAAATTCGAACATCTGTGGAATCAATCGATCAGGGGTCATTGATGTAAACCCATTGTTGAAAGTGAGGAGGCCTACCATTGAAGCAAGCAAGTCCCAATGTATTGTTGTGTTTCTAATTCTAATCCCTGCATAACATACTGAAATCGACAGGAAAAGACTCATCAAAGGAGGGGTCTTGATGCATCCCCGATCATCGACATGAAACTGTCATAGGAATGAGATGGTGAATTAAATGAATATGGATTGACACAGGAATGGAAATTGGTATTACTATATATGGTTGGCATGAAATGGAAAACTCCCCTTGAACATTATGAGACAGGACACAAGACTTGGCAGCTTCGACTCATTTGAGAAATGGATCAAAACATAGTGCGACAATCATTGGGGCACTCTTCGGGTGAACCGAAGGAGTAAGAAGACTCATGGTATTAGTGTCACTCAAGGGTGAATGAATTAACCAAATTTAAGGTGAGATGCAAACAGGTGCCATGTTCAAGGGAGAAAATGAAATATTCCTCAAAGGTTTCAAGAAACTTGACCCACTTCCTTCAATTTTCCCCCATCCAAATAGATGAGTACCTCTTTCTTATTTAACAAGCTCGAGTAGGATAACATGTGCTTGGCATAGCTCACCTTCGGTAAGTTCCTCTTCCTATGTTTACAAAACTGGAAGAAGGGGTCGTTCCCAGATGGGACCTTCAATGTATGGTTTTATGACTCCAAAGAAGGAAAAAGTAGTGGTCTTTCATGTTTAGGGAGTTTGAAAATAACTTAAAGAAAACTCTGTGGATGTTCTTTTTCGTAAATTTTAGTCTCCAAGGCCCGAAAAAGCATAAAATAACGTGAAGGATAAGTCTTCTAACCAAAGAGGTCAGAGTATTCATTTTCCGTAGTTAGTCTGTTAGGACCGAAAAGGGTTAAAATATCACCCAACAAACGATTCTTCATGATTTAGTAAGCTCGAAAGGATCACAAGGTCACCAAAAAGTTTTGTCTCCTAAGTTCCTATATTAAAAAGACATTATGAGAAACAATTGTCAACAATTCCTTGAAAACCAACGAAAATTGTGGAAAAAACCAAATAAAAGGAAATATTAATGTGAAAAAGGTTTAAATTAAACTAGTTTGCAAGTGGTTAAAAGTCATTTGGGTGAAAAAATTTAGTTCATTTCACCTTTCATTTTCACTTTCCTCTTTCACTTGGAGTTTTTCCATTTGGAGTATTTTTTTTTCTCCGGTGTCGATTGCGGGAGATTTGGACCATCATTCTTCATTTCGTATGGACCAGGTTGGTAGTCTGATTCCCTTCTTTCATTTCCATGCTCTTATTTTGATTTTCATGCATTTTCCAGTTGTTTTAGGTCCGTTAAGAGCCCCCATGGTGCCTTACTAGGGTGGCACTCCCATAAGGTATCGAGAGGGGCGCCATCCGATATCTTGACGTCTTGGTTCTCTTGTATAGGGCGTGTCGATGCTCTGAAATAGTCTAAAGGGGGGTTCCAGGAGCGAAATAAAAAAATTTCGTGTCTTTAAGCCTATTAAAAAACATTTTTTTGACTTGGGGTTTTGACTAATGATATTTAATGATGTTTTGCAGGGATTTAATAGACAAGATGCTTGAGTGGTAGGAAAGAGAGAACGGAAGTGATGATATGGCCGCATTGCATGACCCTCAAGCAAGGGCAGCGCTCTGAAATTGTGGTTTATTGAAAACTTTCAAGACACAGAACATGAGAAAAGAGATACTTCTCCTTGAGCACTTGATTGGGTAATGGGATGTTGATGAGTAGGCTTTTCGAGTGGGATCTCAACTTTTAGAGATTGAAATCAAGGATGTATATTTTTTGATGGGTCTCTCTAAAAGAGGGGCACCCATCATCTTGTCCATGCATCAAACTACACCATTACATACTGATGACTAAATAGCACGGTTATGTATGTTGGGATCCCACAATGAAAGTGGTAGGATTTCAATTAAGAATGTTGTTCGAAAAACAAGATCGAGGAGAAATAAAATAAAAAAAAATGTGGAAATAAAACACAGAAGATACACAATACAATAGAGACACAGATATACGTGGTTCACCCAGTGTGGGCTACGTCCACCAGAGAAATTGCCAGGTCCTTCCTTTTTATTATCCAACAAATGAAGGGATACAAACTAAAACACACCTGCTATAACTTACTCTTCTTTCTCTCACAGTCTCCTATCTCATAATACAATATTATCAATAATACATAGCTGCAATACATTTCCCTCATAAAAGAGGGTTTCCTTCTAGGAAAGAAAACCCTAACATAACTTCTACCGTCATATATGTGACATTATAATGAATGGTCCAAATTTACTTTGAAATTGCAATATACATTTACAAGGAAATTTTTCCTTTGGGGGCTTCGCCCCTGAATCCCCATCAAGGAATGCTAAAGATGAAACAAAAACCTTACACGTAAAAGTAAATACACACCAAACCAAATCATATGGTACAATAATGTACAAAGAACACATGAAATATTTTCTAAGCATGGTACTTCCTCAGATAAATCCCATTACGAGGCTCGTTGAGAGGGATTCCATCATAGTTGACTAGCTCATAGGCACCTCTGTGTAGCACACTTTTTACGATGTAGGGTCCATGCCACATAGGTTCTAATTTTCCTGTTCCAAATTTACCATGGTCTTGGTCATAGACTAGGACTAGATCTCCTTCTACAAAAACTTGAGGTCAGACAAAATTATCATATTGAATTTTGAAACATTTTTTATGTCTCATTAATGAGAGAAGCATCATGATGGGTCTCATACAAATTCATTAGATACATGAAACATTCCTCTTTGGTAGAGGTGTTGGGCAGGATCTCTACGACTAGTTTCAGAGATGGAATTTCACATTCAATTGGAAACACCACTTCTAACCCATATACCAACTGGAAAGTTGTGAAACCAATGATGGTTTTGACAGAAGTCCTATAGGCCCAGATTGTTGAGAATATTTGTAAATTCCAATTGGTTTTATTCACCCCAACCATGCATTGAAGCATGGTTTTCAAGACTTTGTTGATGGATTCAACTTGTCCATTGTCTTGAGGATAATATGGGGATGAGTTTTCATGTTGAAAACTCAATTTGGTACACAACTAACTCATCATCTGATTTTGGAAATGAGATCCAAGATTAGTTATGATAGCTCGTGGGACTCNTGATTGTCATCTCATCAGTCAGTTCATAACTTGCTTAATATTTTCTTATCATTGTTTATTAAACCCTACATTTGTATTTGGTTTATAAGCATTGTTTTCTCACCCACTTAAAAGCTATCATCTGATTATTGATCCTTGAGAGCATTGTTTCATTTGATTCTCATTTTGATTGTCTAAATACCATATTGTAATTGAGTTATCCCATTGATCCACACATACAAAATACAAAAACAAGTTTACCTTAAGTTCCCAAGCATCTTTGTCTTACAACCTCAAAGAGTTTCTTGGAGTGATAACACCCACAATAGAATTGGACCACCCCTATGCCTTGGCAAGAAAATGCACCACAACAAGTCCAAAACCAACCTTGGAAAAAAAGTTGGCAAGGAACTGCCTATGGGTCTATGCCTTACCAACCCTATCATATGCAACAGTAATATTCTCCATATCCTACACTAAACCAATACCCCCCACAATTTCAACAACCATATCCCAATCATCTAACTCAACCAAAAATTTCACAATCCCAACAACTTCAATTTACATCAAATCAACCTCCCATACCAACCCAACTACCTGCACAACCCATTGTTATTCCAAACATAAAGTAGCATAGCCTGCTTACAATGTTGAGCTATAGAATTTTCCGGCTGACATCATTAATTCTCTTGGTATTAATGATATGTATCTTAGATCCAGAAAATTACTCAATAATGATGCACCAGTTATTGTTGAAGAACCTACAGAGGAGGTCACTCCTTATTTAATAAACAATAATGATGCTACTAACCCAATAAGTCAAACTTCTTCATCACTAGTAGATCACACAAAGCAATCTAGTACACCAACTTTCCCTGAAAGGTTGGCATTAGAAAATAAAATTATTCCAACATGCTATGATTTATTAGATGAATTGAAGAACATTTGTTTCAAGATTCCATTGTTGCAAGCAATAAAATACATTCTTATTTATGCAAAATTAATAAAATAATTATGTATAAAGAAAACTCGAAGGAAAAAGAAAGACCACAAACAGTTCATGTTATGGGACAATCAGTAGACTTGATGTCGGGTAAAATCTATATGCAAAAATATGTTGATCCCAGTAGTCCAATTGTAAAAATTCACATCAATAACATTGCAAGTGCAAACACACTAATAGATCTAGGAACAAAACTTAATGTGATGATGAAATATACCATGAATAAATTACAATTGTCTAATCTCCGTAATACACCCACAATTTTACAATTAGCTGACATATCAACAATAAAACCTGAGGGTATATTAGAAGATATAATAGTTTCCTTGGATTCTTGGGAGTACCCAATAGATTTCATGGTTTTACAAGAAAAATCTAATTTGGGAGGCCACCCATTACTCCTAGGAATACCTTGGTTAACTACAATTGATGCCTTCGTCAGTTGTAGATCAGGGGATATGACGATTGCATACAAGGATTCAATAAAGAAATTTAATTTATATCCTCCAACTAAAGATTTCACTGAATCTGAATTTTCACAATGCTTTCAAGAAACAAATGATAATTAGGAAATAGTGCAACCTATTATAACTATTGATCAAATCATGAACTTCAAAAATGATATCGAGGAAAATAAAATCATCAATCTTATTAATAATTATGATTTCTCGCAATATCATGGGGGGGAGTGTTAGGGAATGTTTCCCCTATTGATAGGTGAAAATTCCCTCAGATTACCAAACCCATATACCAAGATAGAAACAATACAAGTGGACACTAACATCCCTTTAAACTCATTTTAACCAATCAGAAAGAGAGAAGGAGAAATTGCATAATGTACCTTTTTACGAAGTTTGTCCTCGCTGCTTCCAATCCGTGAGCTTGATTTTGAAACCCCCTGGCATAAATTGATACCTGCAATAGGAAACAAAAATAAACAACTATATCCTACTCTAGTTGACTAGGTAAAACAAATTCATCTATGAGGATTAAATCAACAATAGACAAACATATGCAAGAATACACAATCTTGAAGGAAATAGGCCAAGTATATTCAATGAGAACCAAAAAGAGAATACTTACAGGTCAATTTTGATGTTGCAGTAACCTCTCCAATATCTCCTCATCCAACCCTTGCATGAATGAACCAAGATCAAAATGATGATACTTTATTGATTTCTTTCCCCTTTTCACCATGGAAATGCCTCCAATTTATAGGATTTGAGAGGCTCAACCACCTTGAGTATTTTTGGAATTTGTTGAGGATATGGATCCATAGGTTATGATTCTTTCCTTAGATAGATTCATGGAGTAATACTCAAGCCAAACAAATCCCAACCTTCAAAGCTTCCCCTTAGAAGAAGGTTGGATTCACCTTGATTCCCTCAACCAACATTGGCACCCCCTTAACATGGTGTAGGGAGCACCGATGCTCCCTAAGTATAGGAAAGGGAGCGCCAGTCTCCTTAAATGCCCAATAATTGTCAAAATCCCAAGTGAAAAGGTATGTTTCAACTACCAAATGATGGGGATTTTCCTTCTCACATGATTTAGGAATTGTGACAAGTATTTTCATGGTGTTGATTAAGTTGCAACACTTACTAGAAGTGTATGAGGCATGTTATGACACTTATGAAACTTGCGATAGTTTGGGTGTGACACTTATGACACTTAGGATGTGATTTTTTCACCACATGTGACACTTAGAATGTGATGTTTGCACCATGTGCGACACATTATGCAAGTGTGGAATTTTGACGTGTAACAGATTGCCCCACAAAGTGTGAAGCTAGAAGAGGAAACTGATGGTTGAAACACTTTATATATTCTTCAATGCAAGGGTGGTGGAGTCAAAGAACTTGCTAGAAGCTACAAACAATCATAAAAAATTATTAATATACATTTTATCCTCGAGGCAGGCATACTTATGCTCGGAATATAAATGACTCAAAGCATGGTTGTCGATCCATACACTCCGGATCCATAATGATATTGACTAAGGAGATGGCCACCAAAGATACAATGTGGATCCATTTCTCCATGACATGACCTGATCGCAGCCACGAAAGAGTACACAGTGGAGCTATGATATGACAAGAACATAGCCACAAACCAATACAAAGTGAATCTATGTGATAATATGTATATCAGTCAAATAATCTCCATTGCAACCTGGGCAAAGCACGAGACAAGGTGAGTACTTAACCTAGGTTCTTCATCCCAATCCCAAAACAATACGACTCCATCCATGTGAATAGATGATTTGAAGTCGAACATGGTAGAAACCGCTTGATTACCGATCATTGATGTATACCATTAACAAGAGCGAGGGAAATCACCAATGATGTCAATGACTCCCAAGGTACTTATAATACATTCCAACACATGTGAATAATGAGATAAATTCGAACATCTGTGGAATCAATCGATCAGGGGTCATTGATGTAAACCCATTGTTGAAAGTGAGGAGGCCTACCATTGAAGCAAGCAAGTCCCAATGTATTGTTGTGTTTCTAATTCTAATCCCTGCATAACATACTGAAATCGACAGGAAAAGACTCATCAAAGGAGGGGTCTTGATGCATCCCCGATCATCGACATGAAACTGTCATAGGAATGAGATGGTGAATTAAATGAATATGGATTGACACAGGAATGGAAATTGGTATTACTATATATGGTTGGCATGAAATGGAAAACTCCCCTTGAACATTATGAGACAGGACACAAGACTTGGCAGCTTCGACTCATTTGAGAAATGGATCAAAACATAGTGCGACAATCATTGGGGCACTCTTCGGGTGAACCGAAGGAGTAAGAAGACTCATGGTATTAGTGTCACTCAAGGGTGAATGAATTAACCAAATTTAAGGTGAGATGCAAACAGGTGCCATGTTCAAGGGAGAAAATGAAATATTCCTCAAAGGTTTCAAGAAACTTGACCCACTTCCTTCAATTTTCCCCCATCCAAATAGATGAGTACCTCTTTCTTATTTAACAAGCTCGAGTAGGATAACATGTGCTTGGCATAGCTCACCTTCGGTAAGTTCCTCTTCCTATGTTTACAAAACTGGAAGAAGGGGTCGTTCCCAGATGGGACCTTCAATGTATGGTTTTATGACTCCAAAGAAGGAAAAAGTAGTGGTCTTTCATGTTTAGGGAGTTTGAAAATAACTTAAAGAAAACTCTGTGGATGTTCTTTTTCGTAAATTTTAGTCTCCAAGGCCCGAAAAAGCATAAAATAACGTGAAGGATAAGTCTTCTAACCAAAGAGGTCAGAGTATTCATTTTCCGTAGTTAGTCTGTTAGGACCGAAAAGGGTTAAAATATCACCCAACAAACGATTCTTCATGATTTAGTAAGCTCGAAAGGATCACAAGGTCACCAAAAAGTTTTGTCTCCTAAGTTCCTATATTAAAAAGACATTATGAGAAACAATTGTCAACAATTCCTTGAAAACCAACGAAAATTGTGGAAAAAACCAAATAAAAGGAAATATTAATGTGAAAAAGGTTTAAATTAAACTAGTTTGCAAGTGGTTAAAAGTCATTTGGGTGAAAAAATTTAGTTCATTTCACCTTTCATTTTCACTTTCCTCTTTCACTTGGAGTTTTTCCATTTGGAGTATTTTTTTTTCTCCGGTGTCGATTGCGGGAGATTTGGACCATCATTCTTCATTTCGTATGGACCAGGTTGGTAGTCTGATTCCCTTCTTTCATTTCCATGCTCTTATTTTGATTTTCATGCATTTTCCAGTTGTTTTAGGTCCGTTAAGAGCCCCCATGGTGCCTTACTAGGGTGGCACTCCCATAAGGTATCGAGAGGGGCGCCATCCGATATCTTGACGTCTTGGTTCTCTTGTATAGGGCGTGTCGATGCTCTGAAATAGTCTAAAGGGGGGTTCCAGGAGCGAAATAAAAAAATTTCGTGTCTTTAAGCCTATTAAAAAACATTTTTTTGACTTGGGGTTTTGACTAATGATATTTAATGATGTTTTGCAGGGATTTAATAGACAAGATTCTTGAGTGGTAGGAAAGAGAGAACGGAGGTGATGATATGGCCGCATTGCATGACCCTCAAGCAAGGGCAGCGCTCTGAAATTGTGGTTTATTGAAAACTTTCAAGACACAAAACATGAGAAAAGAGATACTTCTCCTTGAGCACTTGATTGGGTAATGGGATGTTGATGAGTAGGATTTTCGAGTGGGATCTCAACTTTTAGAGATTGAAATCAAGGATGTATATTTTTTGATGGGTCTCTCTAAAAGAGGGGCACCCATCATCTTGTCCAGGCATCAAACTACACCATTACAGACTGATGACTAAATAGCACAGTTATGTATGTTGGGATCCCACAAGGAAAGTGGTAGGATTTCAATTAAGAATGTTGTTCGAAAAACAAGATCGCGGAGAAATAAAATAAAATAAAATGTGGAAATAAAACACAGAAGATACACAATACAATAGAGACACAGATATACGTGGTTCACCCAGTGTGGGCTACGTCCACCAGAGAAATTGCCAGGTCCCTTTTTATTATCCAACAAATGAAGGGATACAAACTAAAACACACCTGCTATAACTTACTCTTCTTTCTCTCACAGTCTCCTATCTCATAATACAATATTATCAATAATGCATAGCTGCAATACATTTCCCTCATAAAAGAGGGTTTCCTTCTAGGGAAGAAAACCCTAACATAACTTCTACCGTCATATATGTGACATTATAATGAATGGTCCAGATTTACTTTGAAATTGCAATATTCATTTACAAGGAAATTATTCCTTTGGGGGCTTCGCCCCTGAATCCCCATCAAGGAATGCTAAAGATGAAACAAAAACCTTACACGTAAAAGTAAAGACACACCAAACCAAATCATATGATACAATAATGTACAAAGAACACATGAAATATTTTCTAAGCATGGTACTTCCTCAGATAAATCCCATTACGAGGCTCGTTGAGAGGGATTCCATCATAGTTGACTAGCTCATAGGCACCTCTGTGTAGCACACTTTTTACGATGTAGGGTCCATGCCACATAGGTTCTAATTTTCCTGTTCCAAATTTACCATGGTCTTGGTCATAGACTAGGACTAGATCTCCTTCTACAAAAACTTGAGGTCAGACAAAATTATCATATTGAATTTTGAAACATTTTTTATGTCTCATTAATGAGAGAAGCATCATGATGGGTCTCATACAAATTCATTAGATACATGAAACATTCCTCTTTGGTAGAGGTGTTGGGCAGGATCTCTACGACTAGTTTCAGAGATGGAATTTCACATTCAATTGGAAACACCACTTCTAACCCATATACCAACTGGAAAGTTGTGAAACCAATGATGGTTTTGACAGAAGTCCTATAGGCCCAGATTGTTGAGAATATTTGTAAATTCCAATTGGTTTTATTCACCCCAACCATGCATTGAAGCATGGTTTTCAAGACTTTGTTGATGGATTCAACTTGTCCATTGTCTTGAGGATAATATGGGGATGAGTTTTCATGTTGAAAACTCAATTTGGTACACAACTAACTCATCATCTGATTTTGGAAATGAGATCCAAGATTAGTTATGATAGCTCGTGGGACTC